>BQNB010095852.1:653-21611 GCA_026074375.1 Tanacetum coccineum
CTATATATATATATATATATATATATATATATATATATATATAGGAGGGGGAGAACGAATTTGTATAGGAAAATATAAAAAAATTAATAAATTAAAAAGGGAGGTGATTGGATCGGTTATAAAGAAAAAAAAAGAAAACAAATCTAATTACAATTAGGATTCTAATGATATAAATACAAAACCAGTAAAACCCTAAATCACTTTTCTCCCCTCTCTCCCTTGTGATCAGCCGAAACCCTCAAGAAAGAAAAAAAAAGTTTTTGTTTATCAAGATCAAGTTGGTGATTTAGTGTTTCAAGAATTAAGGATTTAGGTATGTTTGTAAACCCTAGTTGTTTAGTTTTCTTTAAATCATGTAACAATTAATATGATTAGGGTTAGTTTAGGGTTATGATCATGCATGTTGCATGTTAAGGTTTGCGTTAGAACATGATTTAGAGATGAGCAGAATTTAGGTCTGTGTTCAACTGATGATATCTAGATGTTAAAAATGTGTTTTGATATGCTTCAAGTTCCTAAATTGTAGTTCAAAGAGTTTATTTTTCAAAAAGTCCGGCCTCGAATGATTTGGAGTTTTGGAAGTTGGTTAAATATTGGTTACAAGAAAAGTTGTCAAAACAGTAAATACGGGTCAGAATTAGGTCATGTTTAGGAGGGTAAAACCCTAACTTAAAAGTGGAATTAGTGTTATCCAATATACAGTGATTAGGTTCAATATGTATATAAAGAAACCCTAGAAGGATAGCTTCTGATTGTGTGTCTAAGTATGGTAATTAGGTCCATACATTTTAGTGTGCAATCGGATCCTAATTGGGACAGTTTTGAAGTTGGATTTTATTTGGGATAGTTTCACATGTAATGAGTGCTTGAGAATCACAAGGTAGTTAGTAAACTTATAAATGAACTTAGGTGATTTTTGGTATAATTTATGAAGGTCAGCAAGTAAGGTTTTTAAGTTAGTAAAGACACACTAAAATTCTGTATTTCTGAATAAATTGTAGTTAACTAGTGTAATGTGTTAATGAGGTAGTTAAGGTTGGGCATGGTGTCGGGGTGACCCGTGATGGTTAATCAAACCCTTAGACATCCATCATATGTGTGTTACATGGACTAGAGCTTTTAGATTGGTCGCGTGTAACCATGTTTATTTATTTGTATAGTTGCGTGATAGGAATTGGAAGCTGCGTTTTGAGCATTCAGGTGAGTTACATAGTCTCACTTTTTATTGCGTTTTAAACTTGGGATGGAAATGATGCAAGTGTTGAAATGAGTTTTAAATTTCTGTGATTATGTGTTAGTGTAAATGCATGGACTATTATGTGACTAATATGCGTTATGTGCTACATATTTTGTAATGTGATATTGATGTGTGGACTAAGTCAGGAGGGTTACTTGCGGGTATCCATGGCCTGTTTAGTGGAAGGTACTGTGGCCTAGTCAGGAGGGTTACTTGCGGGTATCCATGGCCTGTTTAGTGGAAGGTACTGTGGCCTAGTCAGGAGGGTTACTTGCGGGTATCCATGACTTGAGCTAGAGGGAAACCACAGGGACTTGGTATGATCCGAGAACGATTGAGGTCGTCTGATTGGGGTCTGAGTGATTGATTGAATTGAATTGCATGTTAGATTGTATGTTAGTTAGCATAATTGCCATGCAAATGTATTGTTTTATAATCACAGGTATTGGATAAATTGTTTTGGAAATGGATTGGATATGTGTGTCTGAAAACCTATGTTTCTCACCAACCGTTGGTTGACGTATAAGTATTTCAGGTATTCAGCAGGATGAGGTTAAAGTTAGGAAAAGTGGCTAGATGGACCGTAGGCAGCTGGCAAAGTTTAGCTATCTAGATTTCGTTATTTGTTTTTGGATGTATGAATGTTTGCATGTCATGACGTTGACATGAACTGTCTTCGTTTCAATGTCAGACGCCTTTTGGATTTTGTTGATGTGTTTGAGTATTTTCATGACACTGCGTGTCTATACCTTGTATTTTATGCATGTTTTAGTTTCTCTATATAGACGCCAATGTGTTGTGATGATTCCCTTTCTCGTCGCACCTCGCGTTTCCGCCTTGGCGGGGTGTGACAATAACGATCAAGTATCGTTTTCCTATTTCGCGTTTGGATGATCTTCTTGACCATTAAGAAATAATGTAGTAGTACTTATATAATATTTATATACGTTTTTAACTTTATAAATATTATTTTATAAAATAATGAAACTATTTATATAATATCATTATATAAATACTAAAAATATTAAATCAATTAATATTAACAAATAATCAATTGTTGAACAAGAGTAATAATTTTACGAATGCATATACTTGGACATTTAATTAACAAGCGTGACTTAAATATTGTTTCAACTTTTTAAATTAAACAAAAACTAATAGGTGGTGATGTAGCTCTATAACTTAGGATGTTGCATTTATGTTAAATACATCGTACTTATATGACCTATAATTATTTAGGTTGCATCCCGGATCGTTGTGACGATTACTTTGTTGATTTTGCGATAATCACTACTTTCACTAGAGGTGAGTTTATAGCCCCTCTTTTACTTGTTTTACATTTACTTTACAAATCTCAAAGGAGAATACATGCCCGTTACAACTTGTTTACATATTCATTTACAATCTCTTTTACATACTCTTCTACATACTTGATTTCGTAACTCATTTACATAATTGATTACAAACTCGTTTACATGAACGTTTACAAACTCATTTACATGATTGATTACAAACTCGGTTACATGAACGTTTATAAACTCATTTACATGGTTGATTACAAACTCGTTTACATACTCATTTTCATATCTCGCAATGGGATACAATACTTGTTTTCACTTATAGACGCAACAACTTTACTTTGATTCAAATGATTACGGATTAGCTTAAGTTGCATGAACTGTTAATTACTCGGAGGGTAAGCGCAAATGTTATAAGATAGATCTATTTGGGATTAACAATCCCCGTTCGGGTGATTAGCTCTCACTAGTTTCAGCAGAATTGAACTAACGAACGTTATACCATATCAGAGCATGACTGGATTGGTGTCTACAGGGCCAACAACTACATACTCATGAACTCTTATCGTGCCTTGAAAATGTGGCATACATTTAAGTCTACGCCGCAGTTTAATGAACTTAGGGGTGCAATCGTAATCACACATGGTGACTATTGTATTAGATACAATGGTCATGCATACTTTACAAACGCTTTGGTCTAACTATACTTACCTTTTTGTGACTATTGTATGGGATATAATAGTCATACACGCTTTACAAATCTTTGATTTCAACATTCATACTCTGGGACCTCGTGCCTTATTGACCTAGAAAACATGCTTTAAATCACATAAAGTTGGTGAATTATTAGGTTGATGTAATTTAAATTGTTGGACTGCCAAGATTTCATGTGTATTGATTAAGATCAGATGCAAAAACATCATTAAAAGTAATTACGTTTTACTAAGTCATGACACTAAAAATCGATGTGTATAAATGCATAAATTGCCAACTTTGCACGTGAATGTGTTCTAACCCCGCAAATCCCAAAAAAATCCGAAATGGTATTTTGTTTTTTTTGTTGGTCCGGCAGACCGGCACAGTTGGCGCTACTCACCCAAAACGGGACGTTTCAATCCAATAGATCTATTTATAACACTCGCCGGCTTACAATCTTAGTATATTGGACAGTTCATGGATAAGTGGTGGGCTCAGATGGTTATCGCTACTTAGGCCAAACACGTAATCATTGTATAAAATGTACCCTTGCGCTAATTTGTAAAACAAAACATGGTTCTCCAAGACCCAAAGATGTAAAAAACATTTAAATAATGTTTTAAAGCACTGGGGGCTCATGAACTACTTTAGTAAGGTAGTCCCCTGTGAATGGTAAATATATCAAGATATGGTAAATGTAATCAACCGTCAGATATCTAAAGTATTTACGGCCAGTCTTAGTCTACAAACTTTAGCTAACGACTTAATGGCTATCATAATACTGACAATAAAGTGTTAGTTTAATATTATACTGTTATCACTTGTGTGGTGGTGCACATGTTTATTGTATTTGTCTTTACTTGTTGGGGGGGCTCTTTGGGGGGAAAGGTATTTTCGGATTACACACGTTCAAGTATATGTATAACAGTTATGAAAATTATACAATTTATTTAAGTCGTGTTTTTTATCTGTATAATATCCGATAAATAATATAACTTGTCTGATTCGTTAATGTTATATTAAATCACTTTTGTTGCATACCAATACCCCTTAGGTTTTTCTATATTTGAACTAAAAACAGGTCCTCTTTGTTTATGAAAAATATTAATATTTACATTTTAAACCCTTAAGTTTCCACATTCACACCTTTAGTCCTTCAACTTTACAAAAATTTCACTTTAGGTCCTTATACTTTCAAAACAGCCCTTTAAGTTCGAGTGGACAAAAACAATCTAAAACTTTTATAAAATCCTGTTTTGATTGTTTTAACCTTTAAGTTTGCAATTTGACAACTTTTAGTCCTTAACTTGTAAAAATCGATTTTAAGCCCAATTTAAGATTTGAAACGTTGGTATATTAAAATGTTTCAATGGGCTCCAATAATACATAAGCTTGGGTAGCTTATAAATAATCGGATGAACTTATTTTAGCTCTATTGGGCCTTTTGGAGTCGTTAAGATCATTAAGCAAATTAAAGGTTCTAATAAGGATTTCTAAAAAACACATAGCTCTCATTAAGTCTTTTAAAGCTTAATGAGAAATTTGTTAATTGGTCTGAAAAAAAAAAAAAAGCTCGGGTGAGCTTATTGGGCTCGTTAGCCCAATAACTTTAACCCGAAAGGTTTCAAAGGTCCGTACAGGTTTCTAATAAGCTCGACAAACCGTATAAGCTCACAATAAGCTGTTTTGGCTTATTTAGTCTGTATTGGCCTTGTTATGGGCTATTAAGCCCGTTAGTGGACCCGATAAGGTTGTCTCATGGAAACATTATTTTCCCCAACGAGCTTTATCAAGAAGCCTTATAAGCCTTTGATAATCTTTAAGGTGTGCTTATTAATAAGCTGTGGGCCCTAAATAATGGACTGTTTAGGCCCATCCCATTAACATACACCCAACAAGGTTCGTTAGTGGCCCATTAAGCCTATTAGTGATATAAATGGCTCGTTAGGACTACTAGCACCAAAACAAGTTTGTTTAGCCTACATATGAGTCGAGTTTATCACATGCAATCGTCCTATTAGTTAGTATACTCTTCCCAAGCCACGCCATTATGTATTTCATGAAATGTTACTTGTGGTTTTCGTGTATTTCGTACATACGAGTTAGTGATCATATAGGTTTCCCTTTCTTGTAATTAAATGAAAACGTTTAATGCCTTAGTTCATTTTTAAATCACGTTTTACATCTCTTAGCACCCCACAAGTGATAATATATATGTGTATATGCATCTTTATATAATTGGCAAGCTTTGCATTTAGCATGAATTAAGCTCACGTTAGATGTTATATACAAACTAACGTGTACCAAATTCGACTATAAAATTAAAGAAACATTATGATACGTATATGAGTATAAGCCTTAGTACGTGACTTCCTCAATAGTCCTAGTGATCTGGTTCGAGTTTGGACGTGTAGAAATAAGTTTAGATACAACCGAATGGAATGATAAACCCAAATCGTGGGTCTTAACATTGTCCTAAACCCTATACCTCACTTGATATGTCTCCTTCATATGTTCTTGCTAGTGACCTTGGGTCTATTCGCTTTAAGTAGTAGGGTGTCGGAATTAAATGGTTTTGAGTTTGGTCGGCTGTGGATGCGTGTGGGGGGATGATTTGAAACCAAAGGAGAATAGCAAGGTGGGTTTTTGCCTCTTTGAGAGAAGTGAGGCGTTTGGAGAGTTGTAAGAAAATGTCAAGTGTCAAGTAGAAGTGGTTTATATAGGCTTAAGAATTTAGTTAGCTCACTTAGTTCTTGTCTAAGCCAAATCGTGCCCTATTAGTGGTTTTATGGTTTCTAGTTAGTTCAAATGGTTTTGTTAATACCTCTTCAAGTACACCTCTTTTTATTACATGTTCATGGTACAAGATTTCTTAAGATTTGGAAATCTTATGGTTTGTGGTGGGTGATTGTTTGGTCGCGGGTATCAAAGGAAAAAAGAGGGATCCAAAGTGGTTAATAACCTTGTGTGTATTAAGTAAGGGAGAAATTAAGGACACTCTTTAAATTAATCATAGGTTTGTCATGTACTTAGGAATAATTTCTAGTTCGTGTATGTATGTGAGACGTAGTATGTAACTGAGGGGTTTTTTTGGCTTAACCCATATTTATCTTGGCCAAGTGACATATTAACACAAGAAATTATTAACCTTTATGTTTAAGGATTGAAAGTGGTTATTGCTTTGAGTCTAGGTAAGTCTAGGTATTTTCGGAGTGTGTCTGAGCGTATTTTATTATAAAACGTAAACCTTTCATGCGACCAATAAAAGTAAAAAACGCGTGTAAATTCAATACTTATCTTCCTGAATTACTTAATAACACTTGCTTGTTATAAACCTTAAGTTATTTGGCCCTTACCCCCACTAACACAACTCAACACCCCCCTCACAACCCTAACCGTTTACGTTGACTAATTATTTCTAGTCTACCGCGATTTTGCTTAAAAGTTAAATTAAAAGTAACGTGTATCGAAATAAAGTAATAGTAAAGAATATGGAGTCATTATAAAATGTACCTAAAACTTGAGAAATGTTACAGTCTCTACCTTTAAAAGAGCTTTGTCCTACAAATCATAAGAACTTGTAGTGGATGACGAAGCCCGGTTGTGAAAAAAGCTTTGGGTATCTTCTTTTTGAAAGAATTCTTCCCGTTCCTAGTTGAACTCAAGACCTCTCCTAGAGTTCCAACTAACTTTAACCAATGGTATCCGGCTTCTCTTTAATCTTTTGATCTCTCGTTCCATGTTTTCAATGGGCTCTTCCTTTAAAACTGGTGTTATCATCAACGTGAATTCCTTCAATGGCATGGCTAATGGTTTCTGTCAGCATAAAATTTCTTCAGATTAGAACACTTGGAAATGTATGGGAAACCCTACTCAACTCTTGTGGATAGTTCAACCTGTAGGCAACCTTTCACACCCAACCTTGGAAAACACCTTGAAAGGTCGGGACATATCTCGGGTTCAACTTGCCCCGCTTACCGAATCGTTACAACCCCCCTTTCCAAGGTGAGACCTTAAGCATAACCCTATCCCCAACTTCGAACTCCATCGGCTTTCGATTCAAATCAGCGTAGCTCTTTTGTCGATCCTAAGCAGCTTGAATTCTCTGCTTGATCAGGATAATCTTTTCCGTTGTTTCTTGGATAATTTCCAGACCAGTCAGTTGAGCTTCTCTAACTTCGGCCCAGCACATAGGTGATCGACATCTTCGGCCATAGAGTGCTTCATAAGGTGTGGCCTTTATGCTAGCGTGATAACTGTTGTTATATAAAAAAACTCGGCTAATGGCAAATGCTTAACCCAGCCTTTTCCAAAATAGATCACGCAAGCATGTAGCATGTCCTTGAGAGTTTGAATCGTTCTCTCGCTTTGGCCGCCGGTTTCTGGATGATACGTAGTGCTCATTCTCAGATCTGTACCCAAAGCTTTCTGAAATGATCTCAGAAATTTGATGTGAACCTCCCATCACGATCACAATGATTGGATATAGGTTAATTCCGTACCTTGTTTACTATTTGTTCAAATATAGCATGACCATTTTATCCAACGGGTCATTCTACTCTATTGGCAAAAAGTGAGCAGATTTTGTAAGTCGATCCTCAAGCAACCATATGGTGTCTAGACCTTGTAAACGACTTAAGAAGTTTGTGATAAAATCCATCATGATATTATCCACTTCCACATCGGGGTCATTTTTGGCCCTTTTGTACAACAATCCTGATGGCCTTGATGTTCGGCCTTTGACTTTTGCATCGTACCCAAGCACTTGCTAATATATGTGGCTGATTGTCAGCTTTCATAATTTGGTCCCCCAATATAGCTTTCTTCATGTCTTATAGTAATTTTGTCAGAACTGGATGGATTAGAATATTCGGGACTGTGGATCGTCATAATTCACGGATCTTAAGTCGCCATCATAGCAAGGTAAATCCAACTCCTGTCGGTTTAACACTAAAGTCCTATCGGCGCGTTGGGTTCAACTTTTCCTTGTGGTATATCTTTCTGAACAGACGCCTATTCTTCATTTCTTAAGATTCTCTGGTTTCATGGCTTCGATCTGAGCTTCTAGTATTGTTGGGAAAATCCAAGCCAATAGTCCCATAACTAAGGCTCGAACCTGATTGGGCTCATTCCAGTCTCCTTATGGGCTCAATGCATCAGGCATCTACGTTGGCCTTTCTCGGGTGATAACGGGTGTCACAATCGTAATCACTTGGCAATTCTAGCCAACGGCGTTGCCTCATGTTAAGCTCCTTTTGGTCAAGAATATGTTGTAGACTTTTATGGCCAGTGAACACGGTGGATTTGGTTCCATATAAGGTATGGCTCCATATCTTTTGAGCAAAACACCACCAATCCAAGTTCGAATTCCTTGAGTGGTTGTGTTCTTCTCAGGAATTTTTAGTTTTTCGAGAAGCATAGGCAAATCACCTTCTCTCTCTGCTGCATCAACACAGCGCCTTAAACCCTTGTGTATAGCATCACAATTGACCCTCTAATGTTCCTCGCTTCCTTCAGGTAAAGCCAGAATTGGTGCACTGCACAACTTCTGCTTTATTAACTGAAAAGCGTTTTCCTCCTTTTCACCCCAGTCAAATTTGATTCCTTTTTGAGTAAGCTTCATCATTGATTTAGCAATCTTCGAAAATCCCTCAATAAACCTTCGATAGTAACTAGCAAGCTAAAAAATTGGCGGAATCTTCGGTCGGTTTGTCTTAGGAGATGCCCGATCCTTGTAGATCTATCTTGGTGGTTCCACTTGAATGCTCTGCTTCACTGCTAAGTGGGACCGAGAAATTTATACCTTCGGAATCAAAAAATTCAACTGTGAAAACTTGGCATACAACTTCTCCTTATTAAGCAATTCCAAAATTGGCCTTAAGATGTTTCTCAGTGCTCTTTTCTTGTCCTTTTAATAAATAAGGTATATCATCAATTGAAGTAGTTTACGAACTTATCCAAGTAGCCCGACACCACTATTCTATTGACTTGCACACTGGGTTATTCATGAGGTCCATGAATACCGCAGGTGCGTTTGTTAGCCCGGATGGCATAACCTGAAACTCGTAATGACCATACCGGTCGGAATGCCGTCTTTGGAATGTCTTGGTTCTCGTACTCTCGCTGGTGATAACCCGATTCTCTAATCGATCTTTGAGTAAAATGTTGGATTCCTTGGAGGTTGACTCGAATAAATCATCGTATCCGGGGTAGTGGATAAAAGATTCTTTACTGTTAGCTTATTACACTCACGGTAGTCAAGGCACATCCTGATGATCCATCCTTCTTTTTGCAAACAAGACGGGGCTCACAAGGTGAGGAACTAGGTCTATGAAGCCTATGTCGGAAAGCTCTTGTAGTTGTTTCGACAATTCCTTCATTTTGGACGGTGCCAATCGATACGGTGCTCGAGCTATGGGCGTGGCTCTTGGAATCAAGTCAATCTGGAATTCTACTGGTCGAGCTGGAGGAAGACCCGACAAGTCCTCGGGAAACACTTCCGAAAAATCTCGAACGATTGGTACGTCCTTAAGTTGCTTTCCTTCCGACTTGTCCTCCTCCTTCTTGGCGGATATCTGTGCCAAAAAGATCTGACATCCTCTCGCCATGTACTCTTGAGCCTTTGAACATGAAATGATGGTCAACCGAGATTCTCTGCCGTTGTTACTTTCGTCACCACGAAAAATCAAGGTTTCACCCCCCATAGGGAATTCGAACAAGTTTCTCATCACACACGATCACGGTGTGATACTTTCTTAACCAATCCATGCCGATTATAATGTCGAAACTACCTAGTTCTACGAGCCATTAGATCTATGTTAATCGCGGTGGTTAAGAAATTTAAAGTGCAAACCCCGTTATAATAGTGTTTACACAGACTATTTTCCCGTTCACGCTAATTCAACATATAACTATTTTCAATGGTGTTGGATGGCGATGTTTCAATCAGGAACTAAACGCAGTAGATATAAACTTTTATCGCACCTGTGTAATAATGATAGACGCATAGCGGTTGTTTAAGAGGAACGTACTCGTGACGACATTGGAGTCCGGGTTCCTCGATGCATTCCTATTCTTCTCTGTATTTCCAACTACGTATACCCAGCCTTGGGCATTCTACCAGTTCCACTCCTTATTTCTTTATTTTTGGACAATCTCTTTGAAATTTGTCCATGCGAGCTCCACATTCAAAACAACCATTCCCCTTGGGAACTGCCCTATTGTCCCTCTGAGTATTAGCAACATTAGTGTTGCCAGAACCTCTGCAGTAGCGGACAAAGTGCCCTACCTATTACATTTGTGGCATTTCTGAGTATACGGGCCATTGTGATGAAAATGGCACTCGGTGCACTTTGGCAAAGATCCACCATATGACTTCTTTTCACCCGCCCCCATATTGTAGACCTTGGCAACATTTTGTCTCTTGAAGGGTTGATGTTGATTACCATGGTTGTTTCTGGATGAATCATCAGCCTTTCTTTTTTTGTCAGTCTGCCTTTCCGCATAGGTGCAGAGTTTCTGATCCATCAAGTCGTTGGCCAACTTAATAGTCTCATCCAACGTCTTGGGTCTGAAATACTTTACATTTCCATAAATGTTATCAGGGAGTCCACTGATGTACTTGTCAACCTTCTCAGTTTCATTAGCAACAAACTTGGCGCATATCAGGGTTAGCTCTTCGGAAACGTTCAAGTTATGTTGGGGGTGGTGTGTGTTGTGGGGGGGGTGAAAGGGGGGGGGGGGGGGGGGGGGGGGGGGGGGGGGGGGGACCAAGGGGGGGTAAAGGTTCCTATGACCTTTAGGTTCCACAACTCGATTTCTAGTTTCTTGATTTCATCCTTGCGGACAAGACTTTGTCCTGTCATTTACTTCTTGGTACTTCCCTATTCATTGAATATCATCAGGACCTAAGGTTTCTTATAGACCATTCCACAAGTCAAAAAGCTGCCCCTAACAGATGTAGCGGTGGAAAACTTAACTGTTTTCAATAGCACAAACCACTGATATGGCTGAAAATGATTCCATCTTTTTCAATCCACGGGGGTTTTCTAAACCGGACAATGCCTTCTTGTCTTTGAAGTTTAAAGAGTTGACATTTTCTTGAAGGCACGTAGAAACAAGGGCGTGTAGTTTGCACATTCATTTGGTTATCCCTGTGTGAACTGTGGCTTCCTTCTCCATTGGTAGAGTTTCGCAGAAGAGCTTGATCAATCATAGCTTAAACAAATTCTTGAGTCATGTTGTTTGGGTTGGTGTTGTTAGGTAGGGTATTCAGTCCTCGTCTTGTCACATGTGCCATGATTCGTCTAAATCACAAGAGACAAAACGTGAGGTCATGACAAGGTATACAATAATCTACAGATGAGACAACAACAAAACAAGAGAGGTATATAGTACAACATAACACATCTTTTCATTTCATAACTTGGAAATTTTAAATGAAAGAGTTTTTGTACACAATAATTACAATCATAAAAAGATCTTAGGCTATGCTAGCGGGGAGAACCCCTAATGCTTAACATGCCTGAACAACTGTCTAGCAAAGTAAAATGACATAAACCACTAGATGTGACTATCTGCATCCCTAGAAGCATCCTGGTGATCTGGAACTCTAACATCTGGTCCTAGCTGTCTAGCTCTCCTCTGCTGCTCTCGTAGTGCTAATAACTCGGTCTGCATGTCACCTATCTCTTGTCTCATGTCTCTCATCACTCATAGAATCTCTAACATATGTGCCTTACATCTACGGTCAGTCTCTCGACGCTCTGCCATCTTAGTCTGCTGCATCTGGGAGCGAGTCTCATGTACCTGGTGTTGTGTCTGAATAAGAGTACCCTGCAGCTATAGCTGTGTCTGATGTGCCTGGATCTGGGACTCATGTGCATACACCTACTCACGGTGGGTCTGAAGCTCATAATGAACTGCCTGACTCAATCCTACCGAAAATGGAGCCCAAGCCTATGGGAAGATGGCTCTCCTTACAAATCAGTACTGTCTCCTGATGAGCTATCCTATCCTCCATAAGCAAGTCGACCCGCTGCGAGTCCATAATGACTGGCTGTGATATGCGAGTCCTACTATCCTGGTCATCCTCTAGTATAGCATATAAGTCCTGCGTATCATGCTCATGGAGCTCAGCATGTTTTGTAACCCTAGTATTGACCTCTCCCAACGATAATAGGTTGCTTATTCAGGAATGCCTCTGTCGGATCCACCAAAGTATCCCTAATACCATACCCAACTCTCTATCTCTCGTCGTCTCGGTTCAGCATCTACGGTGATGACAAAAACCCATAATTTATCCCTGGACCTCCTGGTAGGTCTAGCAGTAGAAATCTCCCCGACCTCGTACCTGGGGCCTAGAGTAGGACAATCATGACCTTTGCAAGTCGGCAGCTCTGACTCGGAATAGCATCCTCTACAGTCAACAAGTGTGGTTCGGTATAGAGATGGTGGTAGTGTGTAGTGAAGGTGATGGTTTAATGCTGGCTAGTACGAATCATAGGGGCCTGGTGGAGGCTATCACATGAGTGTATGGATTTTGGATTGGACACCAGGTGATGGTGTAATGGTGATGGCACAGGTGGTGGTGGTGATGAATGTGCATATGGGACCGTGCACCTAGAAAGGCGCTCCACTACAGAGGGTGGTGATAGTGAGATAGGTGGTGATGTGTGGAGTAGTAGGCATGGCTAGAAGCTCCTCAACCTTACCTCTGCGTGGAAGGGATATGGAAAGCCTGAATGCAGGATCAGTGATCCTAGGCTCCAGTGGTTGGAATGGTTCCCATGGAGGTGGTGGTGTAACAGGCCTGTTCCCTCAGGTGGGGAAACAAGCTCAACAGTAGGTACAACAACAGCGGAGTCGGCCGGAGCTAAGTGCTCCTCCACCTCCTCCGTATCACTCCTATCCTATCTCATCAGCTGCGGTCATCCCTAGTATAATCGTCTGTTCCTCTCATCTCATCCTTTCCCCAGTCACGGGGATAGTCAACCAGACCATCCTCCGTCTCATCTTCCTCATACTCCTTTGGATCCTCTTCTGGATCCGACTTAGTAACATATCCTGGTGACTTAGCAGTAGGTCAAACAACAGGAAGCAATGGCTGCTCCTCAGCCAGAAACACATGCTCATCCTCCAATGGTATATACTCAGGGTACATAGGCTCTGGCACATAGTCAGGATCATGTGGCTGTATGAACACAGGCTCACGCTCATCCTCGTCCTGTGTTATGGTGGTGTCTGTTGCTCTCCTCGAGGCTAGGTATGTAATTCGGTGATGGTGGGGCTATCGGCTGCATAGGGAGTCCATCGTATCCGTATACGATAACTCGTGGAGAACCACCGTCCGACAGCTCCTCGTCAGCTCCCCAAAATACCCTCCCTGGCTCAGAATCGGTGTAGACGGAAGTGTAGGTAACCGCAGATGATGCAGAAGACATGACTGTTGTTGTAAAAAAACAAAAAATAACTTATATAAGTATAATTTAAGACTCCTATAGTAATATATGTAATATAATTTATATATACTCGTATATCAATCATTCTGCAAGCAATAGTAATACTACTAATTGCATAAAATAGGGTATGTATGTAAGCTATATGCCTTAGATTGCAAACAAGTAATGTTATGGTGTGCCCGTGCACAACTCCATTTGTGAATGAGTGTCTTTTGAAAATGGTTAATAGTTTGTAGACAAAATTACTTTGACTTGGTTCTCTATAACCTTGACTCTGATACCAATCAGTAACACCTCCAAAATACGGGTTGCATTGGAATATTGAATATCCGAGGGCGTTACTTCATAGATCAATAACACAAGATATAAGAACAACCACTAAACATGTCGTTTTAATAAGATACATTGGATTAAAAAAAATACTTGTTCATTACATAAGCTCATGGCTTCAAATTGTTCGACAATATAAGTAAAGATTTCGGTTTATAACAAATGTTCCCAAAATGTAATATGACCCAAATCTTTAGTATTGATTTTCTCCAAAGAGTAACCCCCAATGTATCTGGGCACCTCGTGCCTTATTGAACTGAGAAAAACATGCTTAAACTTGTCATCGTAAAGTTGAGAATTCATAGGTTTATGTAATTTTAAATTGTTTAGTAGTGGAGAGCATATGTGAGAAGGGGGTATCTAAGAGCAAGTGTTTAGTAGTAAGGTGAGTTAGAATAGGAGTAGAGAGTTAGGATAGGGACGTTAGAGGTAGGATTTTTAGTAGGAGTGAGGGGAGGAGGTTAGGAGGTAAGGGAAATAGTAAGAGTTTGTATAAGAGAGACTATCCAGGAGTAGACATAGTAGAGAAGGATCTAGAAGGCTGACAGGTCAGTTGTTGCGTAGTTAGGAGGAAGGATAAGAGTGATGTGCAAGTAATAGCAGGAAGGGAGTATTAGGAGTTGAAGGTATCCGGCTTTAGAAGAGGACAGGTTTTCAGTATTAGGAGTGGTTTTTAAGTAGTTAATCAGTAGGAATAAGCTGGACTTTTTCTAGCCGACACCGATGATTCTAGTTTGTATGATTTATTTAAGCACAGATGCAAACATCATAAAAAGTAATTACGTTTTCGTAAGCTCATGACACGAAGCTACGACGTGTTGAATGCATAAATTGCCATATTTGACGTGAATGATGTTCTAACATCCAACATCCAAATCCGACATGGTATACGTTTGTTGTCTGGCAGACCGACACAGTGAGCGCTACTCACCCAAACGGGGACGTCAATCCCAAATAGATCTATTTATAACACTCGCGCTTACAATATAGTAATTGACAGTTCATGATAAAGGGTCTCAGTGGTCAGTGGGTTAGCGCTACTTTTGGCCAAACACGTAATCAAGTGAATTAAAATGTACCCTTGCGGCAATTTGTAAAACCCAAAAGCATGTTCTCTACCCCAAAGATGTAAAACATTTAAATTATTGTAAAGCATGGGGCTTGAACTCCACCTTAGTCGGTAGTCTCCTTGGGAATTGGTAATTATATCCAAGTATGCAAATGAATCACACCGTCACGATACTAAGTAAATTCGTCCGGTTAGTCTACAAGTTTAGGCTAACGACTTAATGTATAAACTACAATAAATTGCTAGTTTATATATATTGTTATCACTTGTGTGGTGGTGCACATGTTTATTGTATTTGTCTTTACTTGTTGGCTCTTGGAAAGGTATACGATTACACACGTTCAAGTATATGTATAAACGTTATTAATAAATATACATATTTATTAAGTCGTTCTGTTTTTACTTTGTATAATATCCGATAAATATTATAACTTGTCCGATTCGTTAAGTGTTTATTAAAATCACTTTCGTTCATACAATACCTTTAGGTTTTCTTTATTTACAAAAACAGTCCCTATGTTTATGAAAATATAATATTTACATTTTAAACCCTTAAGTTTCCACATTCACACCTTTAGTCCTTCAACTTTACAAAAATTTCACTTTAGGTCCTTATACTTTCAAAACAGCCCTTTAAGTTTCAGAAGTGACAAAACAGTCCCTAAAACTTTATAAATCCAGTTTTGACAGTTTTAACCCTTAAGTTTGCAATTTGACACTTTTAGTCCCTTAACTTGTAAAAATTGCATTTTAAGCCCAATTAAGATTTGAAAAGTGGTAAAAGGTTTCATTGGGATCCAATAAGCTACATAAGTTGTGGTAGCATATAAATAAGCTCGGATGAGCTTATTTTAGCTTATTGGGCCTTTTGGGTCCGTTAAGGTCCATTAAAGCACATTAAAGTCCAATAGGATTCTAAATGCACATACGCTCTCTTAGCTTGATTTAAGCTTATGAACTCATTAATGATGAAAAATAAGCTTGGGTGAGCTTATTTGAGCTTATTGGGCTCGTTAGCCCAATAACTTTAACCCGAAAGTTTTCAAAGGTCCGTACAAGTTTCTAATAAGCTCGACAAATCGTATAAGCTCATAATAAGCTGTTTTGGCTTATTTAGTCCGTATTGGCCTTGTTATGGGCTGTTAAGCCCATTAGTGGCCCGATAAGGTTTCTCATGCACATTATTTAGAAGGCTTTTAAGCTTTCGACAAGCTCAAGTGGGCTTATTAATAAGCTCTAGGCCAAAACTAACGGACTATTCGGCCCATTAATGTTCGTTAATGGACTGTTGGGTCCAACAAGGTCCGTTAGTGGCCCATTAAGCCTATTAGTGATATAAATGGCTCGTTAGGACTACTAGCACCAAAACAAGTTCGTTTAGCTTACATATGAGTCGAATTTATCACATGCAATCATCCTATTAGTTAGTATACTCTTCCCAAGCCATGCCATTATGTCTTTCGTGAAATGTTTAGTCGTGGTCTTCGTTTGTATTTCTTACATTACGGAGGATAGTGATCATATAGGTTTCCTTTTCTTGTAATTAAATGAAAACGTTTAATGCCTTAGTTCTTTTTTAAATTACATTTTACATCTCTTAGCACCCCACAAGTGATAATATACATGTGTATATGCGTATAACATGCATGCTTTGCATTTAGCATGCATAAGTTCACGTTAGTTTGTCTATTCTACAACTAAAGTTGAACCATATGACTTAGAAATCAAAGAAAACAATTATGATACAAATGAGTATAAAGCTTAGTACGCGACTTACAATAGTCCTAGTGATCGGTTTCGAGTTGGACGTGTAGAAGTAAGTAGAAACAACCCGAATGGAATGACAACCCAAATTTCGTGCTTAACCTTGCTCCTAAAACCCTATCCTTCACTTGAATGCTCCTTATTGTTCTTGCTAGTGGCCCGAACCCACTTCTTTTAACTTCTTCCCTTAAGGCTTTGTTTTAAGTAGTGGTGTTTGAATTTAATGTTTGAGATGGGCTCTCGGTTGTGATGAATTGAATTAGAAATCAAAGGTGGTTTTGCTTTGAGAGAGTGTTTGAGAGTTGTAAGAAAATGTTAAGTGTCAAGTAGGAGTGGTTTATATAGGCTTAAGAATTTATTAGGCTCAATTAGTTTCTTGTCTAACCAACTCGTGCCCTATTTGTGGTTTTCTTGGTTTTAGTTAGTTCAAATTGTTTTTCCTAATACCTCTTCATGTACACCTCTTAATTACATGATCATGGTTTACAAGATTTTTAAGATTTGGAATCTTATGGTTAGGTGGGTGATATGTTACGCGGGTATCAAAGGGAAAACAAGGGATCCAAAGTGGTTAATATCCTTTGTGTATTAAGCTAAGTGGAGACATTAAGGACACTCTTTAATTAATTCTAGGTTGTACATGTACTTAGGAAAATTTCTAGTTGTGTATGTATGTGAGACGTGTAACTTATGGGTTTTTGGCTTACCCATTTTCGGCCAAGTGACATATTAACACAAGAAATTATTAACCTCTGTTGTTGAAGGGGGGATTGAAGTAAATTTTATGGTTTGAGTCTAGGTAAGTTAGGTATTTGGAGTGTGTCTGAACGTATTTTATTGTAAAACGTGAGCCTTTCACGTGACCAATAAAAATAAAATGCGTAAAGTCAATAATTATCTTCCTAATAATTACATAACACTTGCTTGACGTAAACCTTAATTTATTTAGTGACCGTTTACGTTGACTGATTATTTCTAGTCTACGCGATTTAGCTTAAAAGTTAAATTAAAAGTAAACGTGTATCGGACTAAAGTAAATAGTGAAGAATAATAAAAGTCGTAAAATAACCTGAAATTGAGAAATGTTACATAACGAACGTTATACCATCTTGGAGCACGACTGGATTGGTGTCTACAGGGCCAAACACACTAACATACTCTTTGAACTCTTACACCGTGCCTTGAATAAAGTGGCATACCATATAAGTCTACGTCGCAGTTTCATGAACTTAGGGGTCAATGTTATTCACTTGTTTAATGCCCGTTTACATTGTATGATCATTTTCAGTTTACGCGATTTAGCTTAACGATTAAAATTAAAAGCGAATACGTACAAAAAAAAAATATTGAAATTAAATAGTATTGTAAATGACCTGAAAATACGGAATGTTACAATGACTATTATAAAGATTGAAATGGTCATGCATGCTTTATAAATCTTGATTTCAACATTCATACATACATTTTTATGACTATCATAAGGGTTGAAAAGGTCATACAAACTTTACAAAACTCGGATTCCAACATTTTAACAAACGCATTTGTGTTGTTTGTGTTTATATGCATTTTAAGAAAACCTATATATTTAAGTTTATGTGTTGCAAGTCTTGTATGGGTGGGACTTGTAACACAGTAAGTTTACATATATATAGTTTTGTGATACACATTTATACTTACAAAAACCTATGAACTCACCAACTTTATGTTGACACTTTTTAAGCACGTTTTTCTCAGGTGAATTAGATGCTTGGCTTACTTGATGTGCATTGGAGTCTAAACAATACAAGATTACTTTTCAAACGACACACTTAGAGGTCGTTCTCTCACATCTTGTGCAAAGGTACTCATGAAATAACGCTCTCGGACATACTTTCCGCTGCGACCCATTTTGGGGGTGTTACACAATCCTATTTATTAGAGTCGTAAAGTGTCATCGTAAGATCAAGTTTTTGGATTAAATTTTTCCCTTTTAGAGGCTTTGGTACGGTGCACCATCATTGGTGTTTTCTCTCAAAACGCAACCTGACGGCGCTCGCACCATACCAGCCCTCGCGTTTTCTCGTCTCGCACGGTCGTTGCCAGCTCAGATGATCCCGTTTTTTATGTATTGTATTTGTGTTTTAGTGGGGTATTTGTAGGTCAGAGGGTGTCCCATGACACCAAAAATATGAGAATTGATGTTTTTGGTGTTGTGGTAGATTTTGATGTTATGGGAAAAAGTGACGAGATGGCACCAATTTTTCCCGCGGCACCACCCGATGACTCAACTACATCTAGTGCTCTTAGGCTTATCGTACTCGTGTTCATATGTTTTTGACAAAACTTAATTAATGATATAGAGCACAAGGCATCACTATAGATCATTTATCAAGGTCATGGATAATTGAGTATGGTCAAAATAATATGAAAAATGACCAATTACTACAAGTGGTAGTATAAGAACGGAGCAAATAAAAATGTCATATATGAAAAAATAAGGTTGCTAAAATCGCGAATCGGTAGTCAGGCGACCGACTCCCTTGTAGCTCGAGACTAATCGGTGATTAATCAGATTGGCATTTCTGGCAATTTTTAAGTATTTTCAGCGAGTTTTGGGTATTTTCGGCAAGATTAAAAAACGACAACATGTAATAGATATAAACAGCTACTATAAGTGATTAAAACAAATCTATGATAAGTTTTGGGTATTTTTGGTAAGATTTGCAGGTTTCCGGCAAGTTTGACCACCATTGATCATCGTTGACCGATTTTTCCGATCAGTTTACACAAATCGGCAAGGTTGGTAGCCCACTACCTCCTAGGCAGCATTAGTTGGCATTGTAGGCCTTTTTTTGCAACAAAAATGTGAAAAATACAAGTGTGTCAAATATATTACACACTATCTTGATAGATGTTAGTATCTAAGCTAATATAATTTGAGATATACATGAATGCTCTATAAAAGAAAATATAAAATTATCATGAGGAGCTAAGTTTAATACTAAGAATGCATTATATTCTTTTGTATCTTCATATTATACATATATTTTGGTAGAAATATTACATTACGATATTTAATCTATACATTCTCTTCATGTTTTAGTGATGACAAACATGTAACTTATAACACATAACGTAAACCACATTAACGTTTAAGTGATTAAGTTAATGTAATCAAAAATCATCAATTCATACAGTCAAAATCTTTCCGACGTATCATGTTTTCTTCAACAACCAAATTTAAGTTAGCACCCGACGTAAATCACTAAAGGTACTTATGAAAAACAATACTTTAATTTGTTAATATGATCTAATAAATTTTTTATTTTCCAAACCTTACATTTTTTTTATAAAATGGGACAAACATTTTTAAAAAAACATATACAAATGCTTTATTCAAAATAAACATTTTGAATTTAAATTTTCTACCCAAAAACGGCTAGAAAGTTCCAGAAAAACCTTCACAAAAAGACAAAAAATAGAGCGTCTGAAAAATGGGCGGCCCCCTTAATTAATAAAGGGGACCGACCATAATTAAAGGGACCGCCCTTGTATAATTAAGGGGACCGCCCAAATAAAAAATTAATTTTTTCCCTATAAATAGTGGACTGTTTCCACAGATTTTCTCACCTCTTTGCACATAGTTTTTCTCATAGATCATGGTGATCATAAGAAGGTATGTTAGATCATGATGATCTTGGTAGTGTCTTGGTGATGTAAAGTTGTGAAGTGTAGGGAAGATGTGAAGTGTAGTGAAGTTGTGAAGTGTAGGGAAGTTGTGAAGTGAAGAAGTTGTGTAAGCAACATTGTGTACGGTTTTCTCCGCCTAAAGGAAGCTTGTTAGATAGTGAAGATAACTTTCGAGTTTGGTGCTCGGGGAGTGGAGTAGGGCGAAGAGGTGCTTCGTGACCGAACCACTATAAATCATCGTGTCCGGTTTGCATTTCCTTTTACTTATCTCTTTACATTTATACTTGCATTTATCGCTCTATATTTATATTTGCAATTGTGTGTTGTGTTGCTTATATAGTTTTGATTGTGTTTGTGTCATGGATTGATGTGAACATTGATGTGAATATGTATTGTTGGTATAGAATTTATATAAACACTCTTCATATTATATCA
>BQNB010095853.1:0-21584 GCA_026074375.1 Tanacetum coccineum
CGATTTGGTTTCTTTGTTGGTTATTTGGGTTTGGTTTGGTTGATTTGGGTTGTGAGTTATTTCATTTGGGTTTTTCAGGTGTGTTGGTTGTGTGTTATTTCACGGCACCACCATGTAACCACTGAAATTTCATGGGTGCATTGTGTTTTTAAGTTCTTAAAGCATATTCACAAAGAAATAAGGCAAGTGGTGTTTCTAATTAAGGCCAATGGCTTTCTTATTTCATTTTGCTTTAAACCGTTATTATAAACTTTCTTATACCAAAAATATTCGTCACAACTAATTTATGGTTCTGGTGGTTTAAGTGGTAGTTTGGTTATTTGAATCGTTATCAAGTTGATGTCACACGCTGTCTAGAGCTTTTGATCATTTACTTTAAGCATGTTTTTGGAAATTGAAGGATAAAGTGTGTTTTAACATTCTAAATGACTATTTGTACCTCTTTTATATTTATGTGTTTTTTTTATTTTTATAATTTTGTTTATGTTATAAAACTATAAAACAGGAAATGCAGAAAAAAAATATAAACTTTAACAAGTCAAAAGTATTAAAGTGTCAAAAAGTACGGAACATTATCAAAGACAAAAGGAATGAAAAGTACGAAACATTGATACTTTTTGTGAGGCAAGGGGTACCAATAATAGCACTCTTTAACAAAACTCAAATTAGCAAGTAGGTTTTAAGAAAAGATGTGTCATATTGCATAAAAAGTACGAGATGTTAAACTTGTGACAAACAACTTTTTTGGTGTTTCTATTCACACGCTGCACAAGTAATTTAGGAAACGATTTGAAGTTACAAGTGGAGTTGTATTCCTTTGTAGTTATCAGGACTAAATGATGCGTCTGTATAAAAAATGATGTAATATGAGATATGTGATGAAAAAAGGAACTATTAATAATATTTGTAAAGACATTATAAAAGTAAAAGAATTTACACAACACAAAATCGTAATAGAACACTAGAACATTACCGTTTCATTCATATTGCAAACCTTTTTAATAGCAAACTTTATTAATATTGAAAACTAAACCACCATACGTTGCACCAATTTTGTGTTATCAACTAATAACAAATACAATAATAATGAGGCTTTAAGTTACAATTTTGTGTTATCAACTAATAACAAATACAGTAATAATGAGGTTTTAAGTTACAATTTTATGTTATCAACTAATAATAAATAATTTGTTAAAAAAAACTAATAACAAATAATAATGAGGCTTTAAGTTAAAAGAAATAGTGAAGAAATACAACTATTATAATTTTGTGTTATCAACTAATAACAAATACAATAATAATAAGGCTTTAAATTACAATTTTGTATTATCAACTAATAACATATAATAATGAGGCTTTAGGTTAACTTCGTGTTATCGACTAATATATTAGATAATTTGTTCAAAAAAACCTACCAAGAAAGTTTAAATCACAATCTCTTTCTTTAATGGTTATGTGTTTTATGATGGTGTCGATGTTCGTCAAACAAATTGACAATATCATCTTTATGAGTGAATACTCGGCTATACGGTGCAACATTTGAATATACTATTGTTACAATCTTAATTGGCTATTGCAACTTAAAACAATGAGATAACAAAAATACTATTAATATATAACCTTTTATAAAATGTTACTCGATGCATAACCATAAAAACAAACTAATTTCCAATTAATAACTTCCGTTGGACATTCTCTTTTCCATCTTATAAAAGCAATCCGTTATAAAGACTTTGATATCATCTTAAACGCTACCTCTGTTGTACATTTTCATTTTAGATATGATCATTAATTCGTAAAGGTGTGTTTTTATGGTACAATATTTGAATATGTTACACATAAATCGATAAAAAAATCATTTACGCATATAGATTAACACTATCAGATTTTGTTACAAAAAAATATACATCACCGTCGCTATAGAACAACTCTACAAATTCGTAAAGTTACTGTTATAAAATACTTATAAACGAATAGCATTTCCTCGACATAAAATTTAGTCACAGGATACCCGCCGCCACATTGCGCGGGTACCCTGCTAGTTATAACAAACTCATTTTTACCCCATTTACTTAAAAATTTAATATCTCAAAATCGTTAATCGTTAAGTAAATAAAATTATATCATCGTGACGAGTATTTAATTATATTTGAATAGAAATGGCATTTTGATATACTTTTGACAAATATTTATTTTTTTACTTTCTTGAAAATAATTACTTGAAACTAGCATGATATTCACATGTGATATGACTCTAATTTAAATGTTTTAACATCACTTGTGATACGAGGATGTATGCATGCTTCCTCGTACACGTTTTTTGGTACACTCATTTTATCAAAATTATATATCTATTTAATTAAGTCTTTGTCATCCAAGTACGAGATCACTTGCAATTGTTTTTTACTCTAGGACAGTCTTAGGTAAATTCAACCCAAGGTAATAATAATCGTCAAACATGAGATCAATTATTACAGATTTTGTATTGGACGACTTAAATCGAGTATGGTTAGTCAGACCTTCGACCCGAAGCATACGATGAGGCAAAACATGCGAACATGACATTATTGTTCTGGACAATAGTGTTTTGATTTTGACATTATTATTCTGGATAATACTGCCTTAGGCCCCATTCGAACTAAGAGTTGCACGTGATGCAATTATCACTCGTTGGTTACCTTTTGAGTTCATCATTTCTAGCTGATCAACTGCGTTAATGGTAAAAGTTTCAAGTTGGATCTTAGACCCTTTAAAAAATTAATTATTTATTTATATAAACACTGGGTAGTTACTTTTTAAGGTATAATTATCAAAATACTAAAAATGAACTTTGTAAGTTCTTTTAATGTATTAATGCAACGTAAAATGTAAACAAGAGTTTGTTCTTTACAAATTGTGTCTCTTTTTCTTGTGAAAAAGAAAGACTCGTTCCTATTCTTTTTCCTTGCGAGAAAGTTATAATATGAACGATGGAATCCTAAGTTCTAATTGAACTCATATCAAACTTACATGTTAAGTATATTGCACTTATTATCTTTCAAGTAAGCTTTAATACCTTTATTCGATTTTGAAATCTTTTAAATCATAATAAGACACCTAGATAACTAGAGAACTCGTTTATATAGCTACCAAATGACAGTGTCTTAATGTAATCAAGACACTTTATGAGTTTTGATTGAAAGATGAAAATATCACCACAAAAGTGGTAAACGCAGTAACTAGCATTATTTATCTAGTTGATTGCTTTAACCTAATAAAGACGTTATACACCCTTGTGGTATAGTATGCTAATTTAGGAGGAACTGCATGCCAAATTTTCAAGTTAATGAATCGCATAGATGGCTAGTCTGTCATCTATAGAACTTGACCACACTTTCTTTGATATTTAAGTACTTGCTTACTAGTCAATGCGACTCACATTAGCAATAATGTGTAGACACTCAATAATGAAAAGATAAATAAATTGCTAATTACTTTCACTAGTAAAGGAACACTCATAATGTTGTCTGATCTAGTAGGAACAATGCATTTTATGAATAAAGATGACATACTTGCAATGTTGTCAGATTCAGTAGGAGCCATGAGCTTTTTTCCTTGTAGGCGTCTCACTTTATTTCGGGCTTGCCTTGAAATAAGAAATTACTTTCTAAAGTGCAAAACATTTTGATTTAGTATGAATCACCGTGTATTATCTTTTAAACCTCTTTCCTTTGATATGTCGCTTCCAGCTATGTTATCTATAAGATAGTTAACCACGATTCCTTATTAATCAATAAAGTTCTATATACACAAGTTATGTTAATATGATTTGAGCTTGACTTAATTCATATTGTATATGTGACACTGTCATATTATTGATACAAACAAACTAACGAGCGCAATGTTGTTTTATGCATAGTGTTGTGCCACGCACGAGTGGGAGAAATCTTAAATGTGTGCAAGGTACAACTCAGAACAATATGATTAATGGTTTTTCTTGACTGCAAAGTAAGAAAACTAAGATCCTACAGGGACTACTACACATAAAATGCATGTTGCCCTATTAAGAACATATGTCAAGATAAAATGGTAAGCCACATGATTATGTTTTGTTGGAAAGTCATAAACATGGAGTTCAAAATTAACTTGAAATTACTATTGAGGCCAAGAGTAGGCACTCATATTTACTTTAGTATAATTTTCTCATGTCTGCTTGTTAAGACATGTACATTAAGTCCTTTAAATTGTTAAAAGACTTATAATGTAAAGTAAGACGTTAAATTGTTATGTTTTCTTGTTAAGATGTGTACATGAAGTCATTGACTAGATCAAAGACTTATAACGTGTAGTAGAAAATGGAATGTTTATGTCTTCTTGTCAAACATACACATAAAGTCGTTGACTTGATCAAAGACTTATAATATAAAGCATGCAGTTGGCTTAGAAACTATAGATGTCACTTGGTTTGACTTAGTTGGAAAACCTATGAGCCAAAGAGTATAAGTTCATCTAAATAAATTGGAGAATTGTCTCACAATTTCAATCCTTATGGAACACCACAATTTCATGGTATGTCCTACAAGTAAAATTAAACTCTATTGATAGTGATTAACTATTGATTATTTTAACTGCTTTACCTCCTAAAGCTATCAAGGTTAGAAATTGAGTATGACATGGATATACTCAATATGACTCAAACCTAGAAGGTAATTAAGATATTATTCTAGTAATGAGATAGGATGAATCCTAGTAAGTCTTGATTGAAGTTTTGAATTTGTTAAAATCTCTCGAAGCTTGTTATTAACAAAATAAAGTCAAGAATTGTCAATGTATTTTGTATGTCTCAAATAAGAACAAATTATTGTTGCTTAAATTTGCTAAATATTTAGAAAATAGTCTCTTCTTACAAAAAGTAAGTGGGAGCATCCGTAGATCAAGAAGACATACAATAACAAAATACACAAACCAACTGAATGCACCAGCGAATGTCATACTAAGGCTAAACATGCAATTGTTAAACCAAATAATGATGTAACTTACATTCATAGATCTGCAAGGATAACTCGAGCCTCGAAGTGATATGTTTTTATATCAATGCTGAGGAATATGAGTTAGAGGATCATGGTGAACTTGATAACTCTAAGAGATGCATTATCATATCTTGAATCTGATGAATGACTCAAAACTATAAGTGTTAAGATGATGTCCATAAAAGATAATCATTTTTGGAATTTGATTGGTCTTTCACCAATCGGTTAGACTGTGAGGTTTAAATGAGTTTCTTATAAAAGAAAACTCATAAGGACAACATTGTATACACATTTATTTCATGTCTGATGACATGAGTCTTTACTCATACTCAAGAAATTAACTATGATTAAAACTTCTTCATTTGTGAGCATTAAATATATACAGATGATTAAATTGTCATACTTGTTTTCATAAAAACAAGATATGACAATTGGATATCAAAACTCTTTATTAAATGATTACTTTGCGAGAGTGATGTGTAATCAATAGAGGTTTTATGAATCTAGAATAATCTTTACAAAGTATACAAAATGCAAGAATCAAAGTATGGATCAAAGCACGCATCTAGGACCTGAATCTTAAGTTTAATTGTTAAATCAGTCACTCATTTTGATTTCATTTTTAATTATAAATAAGATAGCTCATTAGTACATCTAAGAGCTAGTGGGAGCACCTTGTTTTGGTTTTCCTAAAATCGAATATGTTATTAAACATATTAGAAACAATTTTCATCTAAGCAAGATCTTATCTCTTAGCATGAAATATAACTTTTATAAGTACTTTAGAAAATAAAACATAAAACATTGGAATATATGTTTAATAGGTTAAACATATGTGGTAAATTAAGTTTAATACAATATAAAAAATCATTAAGTGAAACTGGAATGATCTATCTCACTTGATGAGGTTGAACACATAAATGGATACCTTAAGTCTAACTAAAGGATTCACTATATACATCATATTATATATGGATAGTTGTATCCTTTGTGTGAGTGCTAGATGATTTGACAACATTGGTATCTAAGCGGAAGTCATTAGATAACTATTAAGAGGAGCTTTCTGATGGATGTTATTTGGATCAAGAGTTCATTCCTAGGATTAGAGTTGTCCTTAGTAATGAATAAACTATGGATATATATTGCGACAATCATGGCACAATTATCATAGTCAACAAACCTTGTGTTTGAGTGAGATCCAAACATTACCAAAGAAGTGTTCATAGTGTACGGATTTAAGCATAGTTTTTGTTTTATACACTAGTCCTTTTAATTAAGATGATACTCAGTGCTAGTCTTGGTAGGTTTTCACCATTAATGATGACATTGCTGACTAGACATGCTTAGCTAAGAAGCATAGTTGCATAATACATTAAAAGAATAAGAGCATTTTATAGTTTAAGAAGTTGTTAAGATGACTGTCTCCAATAAGTGGTCTGCAAATGTCATACACTTTATAGAATGTAGTATGTTAATACTCATATAAGTGATACTTGTACTTGAGTGCACACATACAAGTGACAATCATCATATTATTCAAACTTTTCACTTTTATGAAATTTTAACATAAGTATTCTTAAAGTTCCACAAGATCATAACCTAGTTGATTTGTTCATGGAACCTATGCCTTATCAACAAATGCGATTGTCGTGACTAAGACATAAGTGTTCAAATAGGATCATCATGTATTGATCTTATTTAGTATTTGGATAATGCAGTTGTATCAAATAATGAATTTATATACCAGGTATAATCGTTTTCATTTATACTATTGTGTTTGATATTTGCATGTTTATATCCTTGAATAAATTTATTTATTCTAAAGTTGTCTATTTTCGTTTAATGCTACGAGAGTATTATTGAATTAAGACAAATTTGAGCGATTGGTAATATTCAAGGAATACTAAAGGATGTGTCTGCCAAACTTCTATGTTATTCATTGGTGTTGAATATTGGACTATCCCAACTTGTGAGAACTCACTTTATGGATCGGCGTCATTAAGTGAATTCTACATATGGTAGAGTTTTTGCTCATCCTCATACTTGAGATGCAAACATGTTTTGCATGTGTGGATACCATTTATTAATTATAGTCAAACGTTAACCTGAATAAGGTGTTTATAAAGGTTACTTTCAGAAGTATTGTGAAGCGCATGAATGACACTTGCAGTCAAAATAGAATTTGTTCCTCCATGTGTTTAGAAGTTAGATACTACTGGGTCCCTCGATGAATTGATCAGATGTATGTGTGGTCGCACCCAGATGTAATTAAGATGAATCTTGATTAGATTGATAATCTTGTTCAACGTATATATCGAGAAACATAATCGTTAAATAATGAGATGACTTTGATCCATATCCATTTTAAACACCGTATATGTAACAAAAGGATGATTAAGAATAAACCATTTATACCGAGATGTTTACAAAACTACACTCAGGTGTTTATAGGAGCATTAACGTGTTACTAGACGCTTACCAATGTTAGTATATTATATTGTATGATTATGACTTTTGCAAGTGAAAGCTATTAGGAAGTACTCATGTCATATATATATTTATACAGCTAGAGATATGTGAGCCTATGAGATCACACACATATACATCGAGATACAACCATTAATAATGTAGTTATTATCGTTATAGTAAGTATATTAATTAAATTAGTTATATTTCACGAAAACAATTAACGGTCATTATTTAGTTTGTTTGATGAATAATTAACGAGAGGCCATCTAATTAATATGTATTGTACATGTAAAATAGTTAAGTCCAAAAATCAATGTATAAGGACTATATATTACTTATAAGGGGTGACCAAAGTGTTAATGAAAAGAAAACAAAGCATAACTTTGTCTCTAAGCTATTGTATTGCAATTAGAAAACCCTTGTTGACACCCTATATATACAATATCCTTTGTGGAAGTTTGGTGACTTTTCTCTTCCCCTAAATACCTTAGAACCTAAATCCATAAACCTTTTAGGGTTTATGGTTGTCAAAATATTTATAAACAATTCCTAGGGTTTTGTTTATTCAATCATGATCAAGAACTATCATTTGGGTTGTAATCCATAACGTGTAGTGTGGTCTATTCCATATAAAACATCTACTTTGATGTTTATAAGTGTTTCGTGGGTTTTGGTAAAAAAAACAAGGCGAGTTATTTAAGTTCCGTTGTTCTCGAATAAAAAACTGAGAGGTACGCAATTCGGTTATTCTTTATGTTAATTAGTTACATCATACGCATCCCTTTGAGACCATATCCGTTGCGTAGTTATATGATAATATAGATTATTTAGATAACAAATCCCTACATCTCGTGTCCTCACTAACACATGACATATGGCACAAATAATCACTTCCCGTAAGGGTGGCTAAGTGGGCTAGTTTCAAAAACATGTCCTCGTTGCATATTGCAAGTTGCAACTCGCTTTCATAAAGCCAAAACTACTTATATGCGTACATTGATTAATATGTTTGTATCCTGATACACATCACATGTCACGAATGTTGCTTACGCGACTGTTGTTATTTAAAACGATTTAGTACACATAATTTGTTTATCGACATGATGTCGCCGTAAAGGGGCGTTAACAAATAAGTTCTTATATTTTCACGATTTCTATTCGATAAGAAAATTTAAACTTTGGTGAGAGTAAAGTGTTTTCTTAGGCTAGACGGAGTGGTAATGTTTTCACCGAACCACTCATCACTCACCGTGGTGATTCCCATTCCGCACCCACAAACTTACGCGCGAGTTGGGTTGGTTAAGGTGAACCACTCACCTTACGGTGAGTGATAAATGTGGGCCCCTTTTATCTTACTATCCGTTGCATTTAAAAAAACATTTTTTTAAAAAAATTTACCTATAAATACCCACTATTTCACCCATTTTTATACACAACTCTCCCACTCTATTTATACACACTTCTCACATTCCTCATTTAATCAAAATGAATTCGTATACGTTTATGGGCCTAGATGATGTAGAAGAATGAGAAGAAATTAGTAGCCGTAAGAAGAGTTTTATTAAACGAGCGATTGTGTTTATTAAGATTAGACGACAAGTAAATCGAGTGACGAGAAACAACATAACAAGAGATCGTGCTGGTGCTCATGAGCATTTAGTCGCCGCATTTTTTTCTAAGGACCCGATGTACAATGCAACTAGATTCCGGAAGACGTTCCGAATGGCTCACCCTCTTTTCAACCGAATAGTTACTGCAGTAACTAATCACGATCCATACTTTCATAATAATATTGATTATACCGGAAGAAAAGGCATTTCACTGTTGATAAAGTGCACATCTGCAATTCGTCAATTGGCATACAGCGTTAATGCTAGTTTTCTAGATGAATATATGCAAATAAGTGAGAGATCGTCGCGTATGGCTCTTTTCAACCGAATAGTTACTGCAGTAACTAATCACGATCCATACTTTCATAATAATATTGATTATACCGGAAGAAAAGGCATTTCACTGTTGATAAAGTGCACATCTTCAATTCGTCAATTGGCATACATCGTTAATGCTAGTTTTCTAGATGAATATATGCAAATAAGTGAGAGATCGTCGCGTATGGCTCTTGATCATTTTTTTGAAGTTGTTATGGATATTTATGGTCCTGAGTATTTGAGGAAACCTACGGTGACTGATATTGAAAAACTTTATCGGCATCACGAAGAAAAGCACAAATTTTTGGGGATGTTAGGATGTCTTGATTGTACGAATTGGGAGTGGTTTGGTTGTCCTTACGCGTTTAAAGGGCAATTTGTTAGACGCGGTCATGGTTCGAATCCGTTCATTTTGCTAGAAGTTGTTGTGTCGCAAGATTTATAGATATGGCATGCTTTCCTTGGTGTTGTTGAGTCGAACAACAACATCACCATTTTATATCAATCCCCTTTATTTAACGATCTCAAAACCGGCCGAGCACCAGAGATTCTTTTTGTGGCTAACGGCATAAGTTACCCATCCGGATACTATCTTGTTGACGGAATATATCCAGAATTGGCACCACTCGTTAAAACGATTCTAGAACCATCTTATGATGACCACAAGCGAATTTTGTATAAGCAAAAGCAGGAATCGACAAGGAAAGATGTAGAACGAGCGCTTGGTGTTCTTAAGAAGAAATGGGTCGTACTAGCCAATCCCACACGAGCGCTAAAAAAAGAAAGAGTTGTTAATATGATGTACACATGCATCATATTACATAATATGATTCGCAAATACAAAAAAGTTGCGATATCTCTCAAATGGTTCCCGGGGGAAGCACATCAGGCGCAAGACTTGCTACGAAACAAAGAACAAATGGAACGAGTTATGATGTGGATCGGATCATCACAAGTGCATCAAAACCTTCGACACAATTTGATCGAACACTTGTCTCGTAATGTATAGTTTTAGCTTTGTTTGTTTCTTACTTTATTATGTATTTTTATTTTCGTATTGTACTTTTTATGTAATGTTTTTAATTTATGAATAAAAGTTTTTAATTTAGTTTCTGTTTTTTATTAATTTCGTACGTTTTTAGTTTATGAATGAAAGTAATTAAATAAAAAATGGTGGCTAAGGTGAGTTGTTATTAAGTGTGTTTGGTGAGTGGTAAAGTTAGAGAGAGAAAGCTGATGTGGCACTGACGTGTCAGGTGAAAACATCATCACCACTCCATCTATTAGTATTAAAAAATAGTGGCTAAGGTGAGTTGTTATTAAGTGTGTTTGATGAGTGGTAAAGTTAGAGAGAGAAAACTGATGTGGCACTGACGTGTCAGGTGAAAACCTCATAACCACTCCATCTATTAGTATCAAGAATAGATAGGTACGAGCCTATAGAACAAATCATGTTCAAGTAAGGTCGTGCCTGCTTGCTTGTTTATAGTCATTATAAACTGTTTTTCTTTTGCACTTTCAACCGATGTGGGATGACACATAATAAGTTAATAACACTATTAGGCCTTGTTCCTTTCTTCTAATTTGTTTCAATCTAATTTACATGATGAAATGTATAGTCCAAATAACCTACTAAACAATAATATGATAAGCAAAGTTGGACCATGATATGCGATTGGAACCATATTCTCCACAACTCTTAGAGTAAAGGGTATGGTGGCTTAAGCCACAAAACAAAACGGCCCCACTGCCACATCAGCTTTTCACTCTCACTCAAAAATACCTCTTCACTCATAACACACATTCACCTCTTTACTTGGGTCCCATCACTAATTATTTTTTTTTCTTTCAATTTTTTTCACACAAACATAATTCATTTCATTAAAATTAAAAATACAAACTACAATATATTTAAAAAAACATTGCGAAATTCAAAAACTAATGCGAAAATTAAAAAAATACATCAAATTATACATAAACTAATGTTTTTGTTGATGTTGTTGATGTTGTTGCCAAAGATGCTCATTGATATTACGTTGAAGCTTTGCGTGCGTATTTTTATCACGCACTTCTTTGTCTTTTTTTCGTCGGATATCGCATCGCTCGACCCATGTCCTTAATATATTTGGTTGGGGACATATATAAGTTTCTTCGTCAAACTCGGTTAACGCATACTTTTGATCTTCTAAAATCATATTATGCAATATAATGCAAGTATGCATAACTCTGCGTAGCTTGTTGATAGTCCAAGCACGCGCCAGTTGACTTATAATACGCCAACGTCCTTGAAGGACCCCAAAAGCTCTTTCAATATCTTTTCGAGCATCTTCTTGTTTCCGTTTATATAATACATTCTTCTCTGAACTTGCAACCGTAAATGATTTAACAAAAGATGCCCATTGTGAGTAAATGTCGTCGGCTAGATAATACCCTTTTTCGAATGTAACCCCGTTACATTCAAACGGAGCCACGGGGTCGATGCCATCAAGAAGGTCGTCAAATAACGGAGAATTATTCAAAACAGTTAAATCGTTATTTGCACCCGCTACCCCAAATATAGAGGCCATTCCTTCAAATCATATGAAGAAACTGCCTCAAGCAAATATAGTTGGGTTCTTTTTATCACATCTACCAAATTACCCATGCCATGCTTTTGGGCAATTTCTCCATTCCCAATGCATACAATCAATGCTTTCAAACATTCCAGGAAAACCATGAATATTATTGTGTGCGGTGTATAACTTTTGAATGTCATTGAAGTCAGGTTTTCGTAAATACTAGGGCATAAATAATTCGATAACGCACATAGTAAAAAATCTAAACAATCGTGTGCGCAATGACTACCCATTTGTAAATACTCATCTAATGAATCAGGTGTTATCTGCTGATGACCTTTTTTTAATCAATTGTCTCCGAGTATTTCGGATCTCGGTTTATTCCAATTGTTTTTTAATCCGAATTAGCAAACATCACCGATCAAAAATAAAAGCCCCCATGACGATTTTTCAAATCCTTGCTTATTCAATCGTTGATCCTATTCCTGTTTGATCACCAATCACTGAATAACATTTGATTATTGAGATTATTTTCTGATTCGAGTCCTTTAATCTTGTGGTATTGGGTTCGACGTGTCATTAGGTTAGGGTTTTGATTTCGATCGATAATCCTTTTCCTGTTTGATCACCATTCACTCAATATCATTTGATTAGGGTGATTTACATCTGATTATTGATCTCTAATCTCCTTTTATTTGGATTAGAGTTGTTTCATTAGATTAGGGTTTAGTTTCTTTCTTTAATCATGAGCGATCGTAATTTCACAAATCAAATGAAAAATAAACGCAGAAGATTTCGAAATCAGTTTTGTGAAAATTTTCTGAAAGGAGTCAACCGCGCGCGACCTTTGGAAAGTGTGTAGCAATTATAGTACAGTTGTAGATGTCTTCATTCCATTTATGAGATCTAAATCAGGTAAACGCTTTGCCTTTGTTCGTTTCATAAAGGTAATTAATTTAGAGCGTTTGGTGTCAAACATTTATACGATTTGGATTGGAAGATACCATTTACACACAAACTATGTGAGATTTGAAAGGCCACAAAAAAACCCAACTCTTTCATTCCTCGTGGTCCCAATCTTTCCACTCCTAAAGAGACGAATATGGAAAATTCAAACAACTCCTTTGTTTCTGTTCTTAAGCGTGGAAGTCAATCACATGTAACTCTGAAAATTACTAAACTGTTTAGTTCTTGTGTTTCTTGTATTAAGGAGTTCGATTTTGGCATGTCTCTAATGGGAAGGGTAAAAGACGTTTCTGCGATTCTACTACCTTGTATTATTTCTAAAGAAGGTTTTCAAAATGTGAAGCTTTCATATCTTGGAGGGATGTGGGTTCTCTTTGAGTTTGATTCTCTCACTACAAAAGAGAAATTTCTCAATCATTCTGGTATTGGTTCTTGGTTCACTGAGCTTATTCAAGCGACCAGCTCATTTGAAAATGATGAAAGGATCGTTTGGATTTCCATTGAGGGTCTTCCTATCAAAGCTTGGACTCCTAACACTTTTCGTAAGATTGCATCTTTTATGGGGAGAGTATGTGGAGTGGGAAGATGATGATCTAAAATCTTTGTCATGTAAACACTTGTGTTTAAAAACTAATATGAAAGTGATCATCAATGAAAGGCAGAAAGTAATAATTCAAGGCAAAGTTTATTGGATTCGCGTTAAAGAATTGGATGCTTGGTTTCCAAATTTCCAAGAAGATGACCAAGATGATCTCTCTTCTGATGGGGAATCACAAGAAGGTGATGTCGCAAACAAAGCTGATAATAATGAGAGTGATGTTGATAGAGTATCGGAATCGCGGCTTCATGCATGAAAAACGACATGCTTCAAAAGACGCCAACATTTGCAAAAAAGGAGAGGTTGGATCACACTCAGAAGACCCTTTCAACATTTATGGCATATTGGACGGACAAAAGAACAACGTTTGTAACTCTTGCAGCGATGAACCAAAATTCCCACCTGGTTTTACTCCAGATAACAATGATCATGAAAAAAACGTGGCAGAAAATATCAAAGATACTACTGAACGTGTTCAATCTCTCTCAAATAAACTCAATGACCGTTGTTCGAACCGTGGATTTTCAAATCACAACAAGTATGAACTCCCACTTTAGAAACCGTAAGGTAGGTGATCAATTTTAGATATAATGGAATGAATTGTTATGTTGCCAAACCATGGGTTACAATTTGGCAGGTAGTGAAAAAAATACAGGAAATATTTAATTCACAAGGTGATTTTGATGTGGTTAAATGTATTTTCTGTATCTCATATTCAATGGCCTTTGGAAACAAGGCTAAACGGAGATGGGGATTAAGGATTATGTCAGAAGCATACGAATTAATTTTGCCTCTAATTCAAGAATCTAAAAGCAGAGAGTATTAGTTTACTCAATCATTAAGGATTTGTGGGGATCTCAGATGTTTGACCATGTTGTTGGGATACTTCTGGAGGTTGTTCAGGAGGTATCTTATGTTTGTGGAACCCTAACATGTTCGTTAAAGAGCATGTTTCTATTGTGATTTCTTTGTTGCTTTGATGGGCACTTGGGCTCCAACCTTCTTCTAAGCTTCTTATTATATCCGTTTATGCTCCTCAAGAGTTGAATGAAAGGCGTGATTTATGGGATTATCTTCGTACGATTATTGATAGATGGGAAGGTGATACCGTGATTATGGGTGACTTTAACGAAGTTCGTTCGAAACATGAAAGGTTTGGTTCTACGTTTAATAGGCAAGGGGCTATTGCTTTTAACAATTTTATTTCTTCGGCATGTTTAATTGATCTTCCCTTAGAAGGTTATGCTTTTACATGGGCTCACAAGTCGGCTTCAAAGATGAGTAAATTAGACCGTTATCTTATTTCAGAAGGTGTTTTGGATTTATTTCCACATCTTTCAGCTCTATGTTTGGATCGACACCTTTCTGATCACCGTCCTATCCTTATGCGGGGAAAACAAAATTATGATTGTGGGTTCTCTCCATTTTGGTTTTTCCATTCTTGGTTTGCCATGGAGGGTTTCAATTCTTTTGTGGAAACTACCTGAAAGTCATTAAATATTGTTGAGTCAAACGGTTTAATTCGGTTGAAGAAAAAGTTGCAAGCTCTTAAGATTGCTATCAAGGCCTGGTCGAAAGAAGTAACAAAAGGTCAAATGACAGAAGAATCAACATTCAAAAAAAATTCACTCAGAAGTTGATAAGTTATTGATCAGGAAAGGAGTAATGATGAGTTTCTTATCAAATAGAAATCACGTTTCTTAATGATCTTCAAGGAGGCTTTTATAATAGGAACGCCATGGAGATTCTCTCAAAAAGCCAAAATTCGATGTGTCCATTGATAGGTGATGAAAAACACCAATTATGTTCATGGTATTATGAATAAAAAAGAGATACAACTCTCCTTTCGTGGGACTCTTGCTAATGGGGAAGGATTTCGGAACCTTCAGAGTCAAAAAATGAATTTTTTATCATTTCAAGAAGCAATTTTCGCCTATCCTAGCTCATAGTATTGATTTGATTTCACTTTTCAAATCGCCTATCTTCAGATCAAGTTCAAGATTTAGAGCGTCTTGTTACTTATGAAAATGTGAAAAGGGCTGTTTGGGATTGTGGCACCAACAAATCACCTGGGCCAGATGGATTTTCCTTTGAATTTTACCGTAAGTATTGGACAACAATTGATAATGATGTGTTTCAAGTTGTCTAGTAGATTTTTTTTGTGAATGGGAACTTCCTCTAGAGGATGCAACTCTTCTTTATAACCACTTTTTCCCATGAATCAGATGCCTAAATTTGTGAAAGACTTTGTCCTATAAGTTATGGGAGCGTTTACAAAATCATAGCAAAAATTTTGGCAACAGATTTTGTCTAGTTCCTGCCTTATCTCATAAGTGGGATGGTTCAATCTGCTTTTTGTTGCTAATCGTTAAATTTTTGTTTGGCCTTTCATTCTTATGAAGTTCTATCTTGGTGTAAGTGTTTAAAAGCTAAATGGTGATGATTGTTAAGTGGACTTTGAAAAGGCTTTTGATTTGTGAAATGGGACTACTTAGTGAGACCCTCTAAAGGCTTATGGTTTTGCTTAAATGCGTAATTGGTCAGTAGTTGTCTTAATAATCGCCATGGGATCTGGCTCGTTAACGGTAGCTCCTACTTGGTGTTCAAGTTTTCACCCATAAAGGCTTAATGCATTTGATCTCACTCTCTTTTTTATTTATTTTGATTATGGAAACTCTTCACCTCACGTTCAAGAGAGTCTTAAACGCCGGTTTATATAAAGGTATCTCTCTAAACGACTCTTTCACGATCTCTCATTTGTTTTATGCGGATGACGTAGTCTTTATTGGTGAGTGGACCAACAATAACATTCAAACTTTATTGAGTATTTTGAGGTGTTTCTACTTAGCTTTAGGCCTTAAAATTAATCTTCACAAAAGCAAATTGATGGGGATTGGTGTTAGCTCAAATGTTGTTGCAGCTGCAGCTTCTTTGATTGGCTGCTCTATTTTAACTGCTCCCTTCAATTATCTTGGCGTGAAGGTTGGTAGCAACATGTCAAGAATTAACTCGTGGGACGATGTTATCTCTAAGGTTTCTTCGAGATTGTCCAAATGGAAGCTTAAACTCCTTTCTATAGGCGGCCGCCTTACCCTTTTAAAGTCGGTTCTCACCTCGATTCCGCTTTATCATATGTCTATATTCAAGGTTCCAATTGGCGTGTTAAATCATTTGGAATCTATTCGTCGAAACTTTTTTATTGGAGTTGATGGTTCTGATAGGAAGCTTGCTTGGATTGGCTGGAATATGGTTCTAACCTCAAAAAAGAATGGTGGTCTTGGTGTCTCTAGTTTTTTTGCACATAATCGCGCTCTCCTTTTCAAGTGGGTTTGGAGATTTCTAACTGATGGTTCGTCTTTGTGGACTCGTTTTATTAAAGCCATCTTTGGTAACAAATGAGCTTTAGATACTCATAAGTTGATTCCTAGAAGATCTCCATGGCAAGACGTAATTCTTGCTATTCATTCGCTTCAAAGTAAAGGTATAAATCTTATGGATTTCATTCAAAAAAAAGTTGGCAACGGTGAGAATACTTCTTTTTGGGATGATTCTTGGTTAGGAGAGGTTGTGTTGAAGGTTCTTTATAAAAGGTTATATGCTTAAAGATGTGTAAATTCTATTGTGTGGCACGAGAAATGGGTCATCCCTCTTTGTCTCATTCTTTTCGTAGGATGCCAAGAGGTGGTGTGGAGCAGGAAAATTATGGTTTACTTTGCTCGAAAGTTGCTGATCTTGTGCTCCCAAATATATCAGATAGATGGTGTTGGTCTTTAGAAGGCTCACAAGAGTTTTCGGTTAAATCCTCTCGCATCTTAATTGATAATACAATCTTGCCGAAAGCTGAAGTTCCAACTAGATGGCTTAGAGTCGTTCTCATCAAGGTAAATGTTCATGTTGGCAGAGTTTGCGTGGTTAATTTACCTACTAGAGCTAATCTTTCGCTTAGAGGAATGCGTCGGCTAGATAATACCCTTTTTCGAATGTAACCCCGTTACATTCAAACGGAGCCACGGGGTCGATGCCATCAAGAAGGTCGTCAAATAACGGAGAATTATTCAAAACAGTTAAATCGTTATTTGCACCCGCTACCCCAAAAAATGCATGCCAAATCCACAAATCATATGAAGCAACAGCCTCAAGCAATATAGTTGGGTACTTTTTATCACCTCTACCAAATTGCCCATGCCATGCTTTTGGGCAATTTCTCCATTCCCAGTGCATACAATCAATGCTTCCAAGCATTCCAGGAAAACCATGAATATTATTGTGTGCGGTGTATAACTTTTGAATGTCATTGAAGTCAGGTTTTCGTAAATACTTGGGCATAAACAATTCGATAACGCACATAGTAAAAAAATCTAAACAATCGCGTGCGCAATGACTACCCATTTGTAAATACTCATCTAATGAATCAGGTGTTACGCCGTATGCCAATTGGCGTATGGCGCTAGTGCATTTCATAATAACACTAAAACCGGGTATACCCGTAGCATCGGGACGGACTCTAAAGAAATCGAAATGCGGAGAAAGAGGATGGTGAGTTTCAATGTAATTTTCAATACCTGAGACTATGTCTAAAAATAGTTTACGGCTCATACGATACCGTAACCGAAAATAATAATCGGGATATTTTGGCCGAGGACCAAAATAGTCCGCCATCAACCGTGCTTCCGCTTCTACCCGTTCCCGATAGATATAGTTTCGGTGGTGCACCCGCTCTGCTTCTTCTTGTTCTTGTTGCTCTAACCGACCAAGTTCAAAAATCATGTCAAGATCTTTGAAATCTTGAACATCGGAATCATCACTTTCGTAATCACTCATTATGTTTATTGTTTGTAAGATGTAGTGTTTTGAAAGGATAGTTGTATAAAATTTGATAAAATGAGGTAGTATTTATAGTGTAAAAGTGGGTATAAATTAAAAAAGAAAAAAAAAGTATTTTTTTTAAATAGCAACGGCTAATTTACAACGTATATATCTTTTGTCTTGTTGCTTCGTCGTAGAACTGGCGAGTGTGCTTCATTTTTGCAAGTGGCGAGCTTCGTCGGTATGGTGGCCATAACACCATTAACATCACTTTTTGGGACCCACTTTTTTTTCTTTTCTATTTATTTAACCAAGCTAAATTCTAACTAAATATTTCATTATTTAATAAAAATATAAATTATAAATAAAAAATATAAATTGGGCCTACACCACCCTTCTTCCCCTGTTCTTCTTCTTCTCTATACCAAAAAAACACACACACGAAAACACACACTTAAAAAACACACACCAGAACACACGCAAACACACACTATGCACACACTCAATTTTTTAAAAGAAAAAAAAAAGAAAATTGACACCAACGCGCGTTGGTGGCTCGACGCCGAGACCAACGGTGTTGGCCAACGCCAAACGTGGGTATGGTGACGCCGGCAACGCCGGAGCCACGTAGGCTCAACACCGAGCATGGCGTTACCATACCTTGTGCTCTAAAATATGTCATTGGCATGGTTCATTTAATATTACAAAAATATTTTCACCACACTTATTTTTGTTCTTTTCTCTTTCTTTAATTTTTTTAATTCAAAGTTATAACTTTGTCTAATTTAAATTTAAATTTTATTTATTTTATAATACATTTTCTATCTCCAAATCTAAATCTAAATCTTAAATTCGTCTACAAAACCAAACGTGCCTTTAGTATTTCTTTTTAACACTTTTCGAAAGATACTCGATGTAAGAAATAGTTGTGATGAGTCGGAGTATGTGTGAGTACGGGTGTGTCACAACTCAAAAAGGGTGCGGCAATGCGCCTTCTAGGTTGCTTTATCCGCCTTCTAGGTTGCTTTGATCCGCCACCGATCGGTCCCAAGAGACCTTATAAGGGGGCACATCGCTTAGATTTTGAAAAATAACGATGATACAACACTCTCACAATTCACAAAGAGGCATGCCCTTATTTCATGAGATATTTGACATGACTCTAAAAGGCTATGCCTAAATTGAGAACATATCAAATTTACCACAACTTATTCAAATATCGGCTTACACACATTCAACTATCGAAGTATATATTCATGTCCAATGTACGTGGAGTCGAAGGATCTTCACTTTGACTCTTGTAAATGACAGATTCATCTTTTCATTTTTTTAACTATATTTAAGGTATTTAGCCCACTAATCCACTAATATACGTTGTTTAGGCCTATTGTTCGACAAACGTACATCGGGTAGAGATTTTCTTCTAGAGGTTGGTATAATCACTTTAGGTTTGTTCATCAAAAAGTGCTTGAGCTTCCACCCTATTTGCTTGGCCTTTCGTAATTATCCTGTTAAAATATACAACCTGTTGTAGTTTAAGTTTTATCTCATATATTGTGTCTTATGGTTTGATTAGTATTGCAAGGGCTGATGTTGTACAAAATAGAAGATGGTTGGTGCTTGGAATAATGACAAGGGCTGGTCTTGAGCAAGTTAAATGCGTGAAGGGCCAAAAGTACAAAGTCGAAGGAACCCTATCCTTATTTATAGTCTCATTCTCTCCATGTTCACACTATCATCACAAACACATACATTCAGTCACTTGTTTAGTTACGACATAATCCCAAATATCCAAACCTTGTTAATCTTTCCTGTATCTCTACACTTGGTTCTCTTTCTGACAATCATTGTGTAGTTGTAATCGTTTGGTTATAATAAAATCATTCAGTTCAAGTTCTGATATTGTGATGTTCTATACCTTTTGGATTGTTGATTTAGTTAAGGGCCTTTATATCTGTGATTTTTTTGCATGGTATCAAGAGCCTACACTTTGATTACTATTGTATAATCACTGGTGATTCGAGATCCGTTGTTTCAAGGTTGAAATTAAGGTTTTGAAAATTGGGGGTTCTTTATATTAAGGGCTCCGTTGGTTAATTTAAGGTTCCAGGCGTAATGTACTGGTGTTTATTGGTTTAGACCAAGGAAAAATTGAGGTTTCTACTTAAACCCTAATTTTTGGGGGTGTTCTCCGATCTCGCATATTGTAACTCTTTTCGCTGCGTTAAGGTTTCATCTATCTCATACCTAATTGTGGTAAAATCAGGGCAACCTTTGTTCAACTTATTTTACTGCTCATCTTTTTTCCTTTTTGTTATTGCTTATTTGATCCTTTTATATGCTTATCTGTATATTTGCATATCTGTTTTGTTGTTTGATTGCATCTACACTTATTATATATATACATATATATACATATATATACATATATATAAAGAGTTAAGATCAAATGAAAAGTTTTCTTAAAATAAGAAGGATAAAAAGTAACTATAACCGTGTATCCGAGATGCACCGACTTAAATTAGATGCATCTCTATAACCTTAGATGCATTATAATGCATCATAATATGTTTTCTAGCTTTTAATTAGATGCATATACGTATACTGGATGCATTTCATGATTTCTCTTGTTTTTTGTTCCTCTACGTGTGCCAAAATCATGAAAATCAATTTATACCATCTACACATCAAATTAACTTTCGAAACTCAAACATGGTTCCTCTACATGTGCCAAAATCATGAAAATCAATTTGCACCATCTACACATCAAATTAACTTTCGAAACTCAACATGGTGCATCTAAATAAATAGAAATGCATCTAATGCAAGTCGTTACATCTCAAATGTGTGGTTTTAATCACTTCTCACCACTTTTTATTTTAATTTATTTCTCAATGGATCCCTACTATATATATATATATATATAGAGAGAGAGAGAGAGAGAGAGAGAGAGTTGGGGTAAAATAAAAAAGATTTTATAATAAAAAGGGTAGGATGCAACCACAACCCGCCATGTGTCCCTTTCCTTACCCTCTTTTTTTTAATAAGCAGGGGCATTATTGTCATTGCTCACTTAAGGTTATATATAGTTTATTTTTCCAGGTTTTTCCCATTATTATGTTTATTCTCTAATGCTCAGATCCATCTCGTCTCTCTCTTTATTTCTCTCAGATAGATCTTCTCTGTCTCACCGCCATTTTTCATTCTTTCACCACCATTCACCACTGTCATCTACATCTTCTCCACCATTAAC
>BQNB010095854.1:0-25764 GCA_026074375.1 Tanacetum coccineum
CATCATCGTTATGATCAGGGTTTAGTTGTTTTGAACAAGATTGAAATTCTTTATACTGAGCATCTATTTTCATGGTCATAACATCCATTCGGGCCATAATTTTATAAGTGTCAAAATTACTACTACCTTCATTAGAAAAAGCAACGGTTTTCTTAATAGATGGTTTTGTTTTTTTTTGGTTTTTAGCCCAGTCGAGCTTGAGTAAGACTTTGTCTTCGAGAAGCTGATAACCTTAGTTTGGTGTTTTATAAAGGAAAATACCATCGCCTGCGGCATTTAGAACTTCTTGGGTAGTTTTGCTAAGGCAGTGATAGAAGATTTTTATGATGTTGCCTTTGGATAGATTGTGACTATGGCAGTTTCTGAGCATTTCCTTCATACGAAACCAAGCATCAGTTAGACATTCATTTTCATGTTGAGAAAAGGCTCGGATTTCTCTGAGGAGTCGATCAAAAAGAGATGGGGGAAAGAATCGGCTAATGAAAGTGGTTCAAAGTTTATCCCCCGTTTCAATAGTCCCTTTGTTTAGTTCATCTAACCATGTTTTTGCTTCTCTAGTGAGTGATAAGGGAAGCATCATCATGCGGACAACTTCATTCTCAGTGTCTCTGTATTTAAACATATCACATATTTTGAGGAATTCATGAATGTGTTGGTGCAGAACAGTTTTAATTCTACCATCAAATTGGTTTCCTTTTATGAGAGTTAAGTGGTTACCTTTAATGACAAATTCATTTGCGATATCATGAATGGTGATTGCGGAACTGGGAGTCAGAGAGACAACACGGTCGACGGCCCACATGGGTTCTTCATCTATGGCATTGAGGTTTTGAAGGGTAACGAGAAAGTGACAGAAGTAATTGATGTCGAGAATTGGCGCGTAGACAACTCTCGGTTGTTGAGGTGGATCGTTTCTTTGTTCAAATGGAACTCTTCTGTTTTGTCGACGAAGTCATCGATTCAGAGTACGTTCAGGTTCAGTTAATGGTTCAACAAGTTTAGAGTTGGAAGCACGTGTATGCATCCAAAGGAGAATTTGAATGTTAAAATTTATTTTAAAAGCTTGATTACAGAACAACTTTGAAATCCCCGACAGCGGTGCCAAAAACTTTGATGTGTTTCAAAAGCTTTAAATTTATAAGACTGAAATTACCGGTTATTAGATGGAAACACATGGGTAAAGTATAACCCACGTATGTAGTATAACACTTTAGGTAAGACCAGATCGTCCATAGGGACTTGTGTAGTGTTCGAATAATCAGATAAAAATAAACTTTTACAAATTTAAAATAAACTTAACTGAATTCAATAATGAGAAAGATGACTACTCGGATAATTTCATATAACTCATAAGCAGTGGTAATAGTTACGATCTCAAACTTAGGACTTTAATTTATTAAAGGGTTTTCTCGTCAGAAAACATTTTCACAAATTATCTTGTTCAACTTAAGACTTATATTTAGTTAACTCGATCAAATGTGTCACTCAAATAATCCAGTTACTATTATATCAAATCTATTTTGATTATCAAATAACGTAAGTGGATTTCTCATCACAAACGATAAAGATCAAAGACAAATCTTTAAAACTATATAGTTCACAACGAGTCTTTCGACCTATACTGGTGTGAGTCTTTAATCAAAGTTAATAATTGATAAGATTGACACGATAGGATTTTAACGTAAGCTTAAGATTAACAAGATCATAATTATACCAAATGCTTATTCATTATATTATTTTCACCGAGTAGTCATGAGAGATTTAGCCTCTCATGGCTATGAGGTTCATAACAAAATTAAGTAGATAAACTAGAAACATACTATATCTGGGTAAAAATATGGATCAAACTCTACCCGATACAAGTATAGAATTTTAGTACAACCTTTGTTTCTTCTAAATTCTATGATGTTCTTCTTCGTTCTTCATGGTTCGATCTTCAATCTTCAAGATGTTTTGAAGATAGATTTGTTGGTATGAAATGATAGGAATGATTCTTGATAGAAAAGTTGATATGAAATGCTTGAAAATCGTCCTCTATTTATAGGCTAAATTTGGGGTCGAAGTGCGTCGCACAAGGAATTTTGTGCGGCGTACTTGGGGTGTTAATGCGGGTTACATTTAATTCCGTTTATTTTCCTTTTTAACTTCGACAGGAAGTGCGGCGCATAAAGAAGTTTGTGCTGCGTACTTGGTGAGTAAATGCGATCTTCATTTAATAGTCTTTAATTTTCTGGACTTGATAAGAAGTGCGGCGCACAAGATATTTTTGCGGCGTACTTGAGGTCTTTTTAAGTTTTGGTCCTTTCTTTTCTTCTATCTTGCTTTCCAATAACTATAAACACTTGAACTTTGTTCTTTTTTGAGCTCGGGATGACTTTAGGTGAACCTGCACATAATTCATGCTATTAAGTATCGAGAATTCACAAGAAATGATAAAATATATATAAATAACGCCGCCCAAAACATGTATAATTAAGGCATTATCACGTCCCTATCTTATCTTATCAAAAAATGTAGTCTACACTGACCATTCTGCTTTGAAGTATTTGTTTAGTAAACAGGATGCCAAACCTAGGCTTATAAGGTGGGTTCTGCTTCTTCAAGGGGTTGATATCAAAATTAAGGACAAAAAAGGGGCAAAAAACTTAGTTGTAGATCACTTTTCAAGAATTGAGAACCTAGATTTGGGAATATTCACAGAAGAAGAGACCACCGATGAATTTCTCAACGAACATCTTATGGTGTTGAAATCCAAGCCAAATGAATATGAGCCATGGTATGTTGATTATGTTAATTATATTGTTGTAAAGATTGTGCCTCCTAAATGGACACCGGAAAAAAGAAGAAGGGTTTTTTTTGGTAACCATGGTTTCTGACACATTAGCCGAATAATCCACGGGGTTTGATCCCACCGCCACATAGACTCAAACCAGGTAAAGCCCTCCCTTTTCAAGAGGTTTGCGTGGCCACTTCAAGTAAAGAACTATTTTTTGGATGAACCATACACATTCAGGTTATGTCCGGATAATTTAATGAGGCGATGCGTTGCTAGAAGCGAAATCCTTAAAATCTTGGCACACTGCCATTCTGGACCAACTGGGGGACATCACAATGCCTCAATTACTGGAAGAAATGTCTACGAATCAGGATTCTTTTGGCCTAGTATCTTTAAAGATGCTAAAGATTACGTAATGAGATGTAATGCACGTCAGAGATTGGGAAACATATCATCAAGAAGCAAGATGCCTCAAAACAATATTCAGGTATGTGATGTGTTTGATAGATGGGGACTATACTTTATGGGTCCCGTTCCTAAGGGTAATAAATATATATGTTAGTGGCGGTCGATTATGTATCAAAATGGGTCGAAGCCCAAGCACTTCCTACGAATGATGCTCGTGTTGTGATTAAATTTTTAAGAGGGTTGTTTGCCAGATTTGGAGTTCCTAAGGCTTTAATTAATGATCGGGGGACGCATTTTTGTAACTTTCAATTAGAAAAAGCCTTGCAAAAATATGGAGTGACTCATAAATTATCAACAACATACCACCCTCAAACCAATGGATAAACTAAAGTGACCAATAGAGCTATTAAACATATTTTGGAGAGTTCAGTTGGATATAACCCCAAGGATTGGTCTGAAAAGCTCAACGATTCATTGTGGGCATTTAGAACCGCCTACAAAACACCTACGGGATGTACACCCTTTAGATTGGTTTATGGGAAAGCTTGTCTCCTACCTGTGGAAATTAAACATAAAGCGTATTGTGCACTAAAACAATGCAATATGGACCTTGCAATTGCAGCTAAAAACCATTTCATAGAACTTAATGAATTGATGGAATTAAGAGATGGATCATACGAGAACACCCGGATCTATAAGGAAAGAACTAAGAAATGGCATGACTCTAGGCTCCGAGGGGATAAGGACTTTAAAGTTGGAGACAATGTCTTGTTATTTAACTCTCGATTAAGGATGCATCCGGGTAATCTCAAATTAAAGTGGTACGGTCCAAATGTGGTAAAAACAGTGTATCCGTATGGGACCATGGAAATCACCGATAAAAATAGAATTTGCTTTAAGGTCAATGGTCAAAGGTTGAAGAAGTACTAGGATGGACATATTGATACGGAAGATAAAGAGGTCGTCGAATTCGAAGAAGATACGATGTAGAGGCTGAAGAAAAGTCTAACTTAAAGACTTCGCTGTAAAGAAAAGTGCTTTTCGGGAGACAACCCAGACTGTTTTTAATTTATTTTATCGAGTCTGTTTTCCCAGACATCAATACAACATATCCGCTCTACACCATATGGCGTATTAAATGTCTGGACGTTATTAGTCCTTTTAATTTTTTTGCATTTAAAACATTATTGTTAGTTCTGTCTATACGGCGCATTCATTATATGATACGGCGTATTTAACAGACTGACCCGTACTCAGATACTTTCTACAGGTTTCAATACGGCGTATCCTGGTTTTGGGATACGGCTTATCGACTTCATGTACAGACTATTTTTTGTTTTTAACCGTAGAATACCAAAGATAGGTTTGCATAGTTTTCTTATATCATACACAGATGCTCAATGGAAAGAAATCGACAACGTTGGTAGAGTATCTATAATCTGGAATCTTATGTGTGTTATAGTCATGCTGGCATCCAGACGCATTTACAACACATATTCTTGCTCATATACTCAACATGGACAATCATACCAAGCAAATATCAAGGGAGTTTCTTGTTTTAATTCTTTTATTTCCCGTTTTTAACTATTATGTTTATACAACGAGGGCGTTGTATAATTTAATTGGAGGGATGAGAATTAGAACGCTACTTGTCCTATTTTTCACATTAATATGCTTAAATTTAAAAAAAATTAAGCATACTTTTGTGAAATTACTAGTTACACAACCTGCACATAAAACCCTTATTAGATATTGTGAGGATTCAGCCTTATCCGTTTCCAAAAATTTACCAAAACCTCACAAAAATATAAGTGTACCGATGATGTTATAGACTTTAGAACTTGGCTTGGTATATCTATTTAAGACCACAATAATGAGTACTACGGATTTAGATGGAGTAACTTATTTAAATTGGTAAATTTCTAGGATTACACCGAAAAGGCCTATATATGTTGTGTATTTAATTAACCACACCAGTTAGTTAACCCCCGTATAAACCCTTTGTTTACTCTAATTTTAAGAGTAAGATTTCCCTAGAAAAACATGTTTAACCATTCATGTTTTCATAAACTATTTGTTTCGTTACACCTTTACACCTTAGCCTACCCTTTTAGATTAACTTCATTTATCAGTTGTTGGTTGCTTTAGTGTAAAGTATATATTTCTTGTGTCTTGTGTCATTTTCTGTCTCTGGTATGGTTGGGAAATTACATATCGTAATTAGGAATGTAAAAGTAGTTAAACTCATGTATTTTTACTACTCTCGCAGTTATTGGTATATTCGAGTACGAAGAATTATGGAAGAAATTATCCGGAGATATTATGATCGTGAAGATGGTGAAATTACACCGAGGATTGTAGTTGTTAAAAAAAATTAGAAAATTACTGCAAAAAAGAGGAGGAAATTATGAAGATAGTCGGTTCATTAAAGCTTAAACCGATGGTATTATTTGAAGGATCGATTATTCGTTGATACGTGTTATAAATCAATGATGTAAAGTTTTGTATAAAGTGGTAGATATCGCCAATTGTTTTTGTGAAAGTATGTATAGTATGGATGATTGGGAAGTTCACCGTTACGGGAATTCCAACTAAGGTTGTTTTTGTTATTCTATGACAAAGACGTTGTTGTATATATTTCTGTGTCTTTATCATGAGAACAGTTGAGAAAGTATCTAGCAACTTGTACCTTATTTTTTAGACTTAATCTATTTGTTTTGTAAATTTTTATTTAACAACAATTATCTCCCTTTCCTAATCTCTATCCTTAGGTTTTATTTGAATGAGAATGCGAGCAATCACATATGTCTATTCCATCGTTACGGCCATGTATGTGTGATTTTGTCCGCCTTGTTGGTTTATTACTTTTGGATAAATGATTAGAAGATCCATACCCTATATCACTCTTCGTCCTAACCCTTGGTTAATGCAATCATGTATGTGTATTCCATCGTTATGGATGTGTATATGTGGTTTGTCGCCCTTGTTGGTTTATGACTTTTGGTAAAGACTACTAGTCCTATTCTTTAGCATATTCGAGTAAAGGTTCGAATGCAGTCATATGTTTCTATCCCATCGTTATGGGTGTGTATGGGTGATTTTGTCACCTTTTCTGGAATATCAGTATCGATCGAGATTAGAAAGAGTGATCAAACCCTTTAAGCCTTTTAAACCCAATTTAGCTTTATAAACTTGTTACTTAGCTTTAGTGGTGGAGATGTGTATCTTTGCCAAGCCTATGATAGAATACTCATCATGACCGAGCAATTGAGCGAATTAGTTTCATGTTACCACATAGATTAGTCGAGTGATTTGAGTGTTTTCATCTACCTATTTCACGAGGTGTTTGGTTGTGTACTGGTAATTGAACGAATAAATGCTCAACGAAAAAAATCCTTTGGGATACATTTTCATAAATTTTTAAAGGCTACTTGAGGATAAGTAGGATTCAAGTTGGGGGATATTTGATGACATCTTTCATACTCATGTTGTCTTGTATGGAGTAATCGACGTCTTTCATACTCATGTTGTCTTGTATGGCGTAATCGACGTCTTTCATACTCATGTTGTCTTGTATGTTGTTGCCCTGTGAACATGTATCTATTGTTATGCATAGGTTGATAAGTTAACTGGTATTTTTATATAAAGTAGATAGGCATGTACCTCTTGGTTGAGTAGAATACAACAAAAGGTAAATAAAGTCAGTTCTGGGGGGATTTTCTAATCCATTTTCTTTAGAATTTAGCTTCTAGTGTTTTGTTCATTGAGCTTGAGGTTACCTGCGCTATTGTAGATAGCTTCGTCTGAGTAGTAAACCTGAAGAAAATTAATGATGAGTTATATCAAAGCATAAAATAAGTGTTATGAGGAGTGTTATAAAAGATTTTGATGTACAAAAGAAGTGTTAAAAGTAGCGTCACGAAACATTGTTTTGTTATATTGGCTAGTAAATAGGTATTCTTGGATGATAGCAGACACTTACAATAGAAAAACCTCTGAAAAAAATTTGGTGCTAGTGTCAGACTTTTTAAAATTTAGATTCAAAAAAAAATATTGCTTAAAATTTAGTGGGACAGCGATGTGCGTTGTATTTTTTCCAAAAAATCTCTATATACTATGTTTTTTGTGGCATTTAGTGGATGATTTTCATGTGACTCAATAAGGATTTTCAAACCATGAGGGTTGTGGCCTTGGATAATGTTACATAGAGTTTTCGATGACCGAAGATTGATGCGGGATGATACACGTCAATCTTAGAGAGAGATTGTCTTTGGCTCTTGTTGATCGTCATGGCATTGCAAAGTTTTATGGAAAACTGTCTTCATTTGAAAATGAAAGGGAGATTTGCATCTTTATAGATGAGTGATATTCTGTTTATAAAAACTTTTTCTCCAACTATTATCCCTATGATGATCTGTACTTCATTTAGCTTCATCATTAGTTGTCTAACTATCATCCTTATGCCATTGCAAAATCCACTTGCAAGGTTTATGAGGAGGAAATCCAGGAAGTTTAAGTGTACTTAGATGTTCCACCAGGTACAACATTTCTATTTCTGCTCCATCGCTTCCAACTAGTGTTGCTTCATCTTGGCTTACATAGGTTGTGCTTTTGCCTTGGACCATTTCGAGAACTTTTGAGTTTATAGTATCTGTAGTTTCATTTTTGGGACAGAAAATTGCTTTCTGTTGTAGGGTTACGACTAAATGTGTTTGGAATGTAATCCGATCGTAAATGAATTCAATGAGGTTTGTCAGAACTTCTTCATCAAGGGGCAGGCAATAGTTTGGGGGAATACTGATCCAGGAGGTGTTTTAATGGTCTTCTTCATCTGCTTCACCTGTTTTCCCATCACCAATGTCAAGAAGCCATGAAGTAAATGAGTTTACTAAACTACGCTCATCTGCATTGATGTTTGTTCTTACGAGCCGCATATTTTCTTTTAGTGTAAAGACTTTAAAATGCGACCATAACTCGGACTTAGAGATACATGATGCTTTCACTTCCATTTTTGAAGCTCCATTCTTGACAGGAAGTGTTTGCCGAAAGTCTCCACCTAAAAGAACTGACTTACCTCCAAATAAAGAATGTGGTGCGGTGAGTATGTATTTGAGGCTTCTGTCCAGCGCTTTCAAACAACGGAGATCATTTATGGGAGCTTCATCCCAGATTATAAGATCGGTGTCAGCTAATAACTTTCCTAGGTGAGTTTTTTTTGTAATCCTACACAGGGATTCTTCTGTTAGTTCTAGTGGGAGTTTAAACCTAGAGTGCGCAGTTTGACCCGATGGAAGAAGCAGAGAAGCGATACCTGATGATGCAACCGCAAACACGATTTTTCCTTCAGAATGCAGGGTGCTAATGATGGTTTTTGTTGATCCCAATAGAATAGATCTTGCTTAGCTTGTATAAGGCTAAGTTGTATTGAATAAATCCAAAACAACTATGATAGAAACTTTGATTGTGAATATCAAAGACTATGCGGAATCTATTCAATAATACTAAGAAGAATTTCAATAATGAATAAGAAAAATAACAAACAGTTTACCAAACTTTTAGCCTCAATATAATATAAACACTCTTAATAGTGTTAGAGTTTACAAAACCTTGAAGCTAATTGACTTGTAATTTTTGTGATATCAAACTCTATACCCTAGGACCTCCTTTTATACACCAAGGAGTCCTAATGGGATTACAATATTTTCCTAAGTTATCATAATCTTCTAAACAAATAACTTATACGTATCTTTTACAAAAATATCTCATACATATCACATAAGCAGTACTTAATTGATCTAACAGTACTAGCTTATAACCAACATCATTAACTTTCTCAACAGCATTAACTTTATACTAACAGCAGTAACATTACATCAGCAGTAGTAACCACTTAGTATATTTTCTTAAAACTTCTTGAGCAGCAGTAACTTACACTGGAAGTCTTAAATTTTGCACTGGCAGTATTAATCACTTAGAATATTTTCTTTAGTCTTCACCAGCAGTAGTAATCATAACCAGTAGCAGTAACATCAACAGTACTAAGAAGTATTTTAATCCCAACAATCCTCCCCTAAACTTGATGTTCATCTTCTGAATCTTCAAGTTTGTTGATTAAAAGCTTTATCTTTACTAGAGGATGCTTCCAAACACTTCATTCTGGTACATAGCCTTCCTTAAGTTGTTTCTTGACCAATCTAAGAAGCTCATATGCCATTTCACTCTCATAATCAACCTGAAGATTCACATTATTAAACATCTAATGTAGTGTGTGCTTTATAAGTGGATACATCTTCTCAACTAATAGATAAGATGGTATAGTCTGCACTGTTACACAATGAACTCCACAAGAATCAAAAAGCTTCCAATTCAGCACTTTAACTAATCCTTGTTGATTCTTCCATATACTATCTTCAACATAATGTTAAAACATGGTCTTCAAATTAATATGTAAGAAAGTATCCATGTAATTCACTGGCTCTGTCTTCTTAAATCTAGCTTTGACTATTTTCCAAAGAACTTCCAAATCTTCTCTATCAAAGTTCTTAAGCATTTTACTAAAAGTAAGATACATCTGAGTCTTACCATCTGCTCTGATAATTTGAAAGAAACTTTTCTTCCCTTCTTGATAGATCTTGTAGTCAACAATTGGAATTTTGACAGACAAGGGTGTAGCATCAATAGTTACATCATCTCCATCATCTGGAACAATCTCAAAGCATTGTTTAAGTTCTTCTTTCTCTTTATCATCATCCATCTTTTGCTTCTTGGTAGACTCTTGTTGAAGATCTTCTCCTGCTCTCTTAGAACTTCCTTCTGCTCTAGTCTCACTGCCTTCTGCTCTATCTTTACTTCCTTTCACCACTTCAGAATCCACAGGTACAAATGAGTCTATCCAACTCATGGTCTTGTCAAAAGCCTTCTGAACTTCATCAAAGCTTTTGTTCTTCAACTGATTGTGAGTGAATCCAGCCATGTTTTTCAGATAAGTACACATTTGATTCCTCTTTTGAGCTTTGGTTAGTGGTTTTCTTCTCTGCTCTTCTGCTCTAAGTCTTGCAAAATGCTTCTTCCTTTTATCCATGAGCTCCACAAACAATCTTGACTTTTCTTCAATGGTCAACTCTTCCTGCTCTTGTGCTTGTATTCTTGCAGCTAGCTCATAATCCTGTTCCTCTTTTCCTTTGCTCTCTTAGCTGCAAAGAACTTCCTCCTTTTCTCTAAGAGTTGCTGAAACAGTTTAGAACTTCATTTCAATAGTCAACGTCATCTGTTCCACTAGGTTGTAGCCTCTAAGCCAACTTATAATATGTCTCAGCCTTATCCTGAATATCATCCCATTGTGCAACTAAGACAACATTGGCTTCTTCTTTTTCTCTTACAACCTTTGCTTCCTCATCAAATTGAGCTTGTAGCCTTATAGCTTCTTGTTCATCAACGAGGACTTGATTTTTCTTTTTCAAAGGCTTCTCAGGTTCTATCATCTTTTCTTTACCCTTATCCTTTGAACCTTGACCCTTAACCTGTGATGGTTGTTGAGAAGAAATTGTTCGAGTTGATTCACTTGGATCTTGCATAACAATCCCTTTTACCTTGGGTTTTGCACTCTTTATCTCTACAAGTGTTTGAGTCGAAGTCATTTCAACTTCATCAGCAATAGTTGTTGTAGCAGTTGTTGTTATAGTGGTAGCAGCATTAACCACAGGCTCTTCAATTTCTACAAACACCTCATCACCATGAAGATCATGCACTCCAAACATATCAGGATCAGTATCAACATGATTACTATCCAAGGTGATGTCTTCATCAGCAACAATATCAATAATTTTCCTCCCCTGTTTGGATGCATCCTCCTGATCACCCAAACTAGCTTCATCATCTGAAGAAACAACTTTATCACTTAGACCAACCTTGTACAATCTTCTAAGCTTGTGAGTTCTTGACCTTTGCTTCTTCTCAAGCTTCTTCACTCTCCTTTTTAGCTATCAAACCAGTGCTTAAATGGTCTTTGTAGTCTCCAAGTCAAGAACCTTCTTTTGTAAGTTGGTACAAAGTACCATTAATTCATTGAGTTTAAGATTATCCTCACCACTAAGCAGTGGATCATTGGAATGTGTAGGTACACTTCTCACATTTTTAGTCTCATCTGCCATAAGTTCTGTAGGACCACTAGGTTGAGAAACTTCAGTATCCTTCCTCTGTTTCCTCCTAGGTTATTTCTTCTGAGGCTGTGATGTAGATGGTTGAGTAATAGTGGGTGTGTGATGGGGATCAGTGGGATTAGCTAAACCTTCACCTATTTCTACCTGAGCTTGAACCATCATTGTTTGAAATAAAGGTGTGATTATTCCAGAAAAACCTTTTCCTTCCCTCTTCATGTTAGCAAAAATCTTCTTTGTGTGAGAGTGGGTAACATAAATCTTTTTGTGATGTGACATATCTCCAAGTTGTTGATTAACAAATACTTGCACAAAACTTGGATACATCTAGAATTTAACCATACTATCCACATTCTTCGCCATACTATTAAAGATATACTTAGAAAAGTTGAATTTTTGGTTTGTGGCTAAGCAGATAATTGCAGAAGCCATAGTGCTACTGAATTTGTTCCATGCAGTAGTCTTAGCACTTAGGCATTTCAAAATTGTATGAATCAAAAACTTCCATTGAAGAGAAAAGAAAGCTTTATAAAATGTAAGCTTTTGAGTAAGTTTTCATACCCCATTCTTGTCAGTTCTTTAAAAATGGTAGCAGTGGGTAGACATTCAGTACCTTCAGCATCTTCTAGTTGAATATCTCTCCTTATAGTGTATTTATTTATGATCACCTTCTTCTTATCCACTAGGGCTTGCAATTGTACTTCCTCATTAACCGTTTTTGCTTTGACAGTATCCCAGAACTGTTTAATACATGAACAATAGATTGTAGGATTAACAGTTAAAGCATATTTGATAGGGTTCACATTCAGAAAAATCAACTATCTCCTCAAACACCCTATCACTTTCAGTAGGGTTCTTCTCCAAAAATACAAACTAAATTGTGAGTTAATCTAGTAAACTTTAGATCCGACATTGTGGTTGGGTTTTGAGATGAAGAAATGATGAAATTAAGTTAAGGGGTTTTAAGATTAGAGAGTATATGAAAGATTAAAATAGATTGAATGAGTGATTGAAACCCGTAATTGAAGTATTTATGAAAATACCCTCAACAGCATTAATGTTCACCAGCAGTAGTAAGTTTATGCCTAATAGCATTAACTTTCAACAGCAGTAGTAACTCAGCAGTAAGTTAAGCCTGGCAGCATTAACTTTCCCCATCAATAGTAAGTTTAGGCCTAGCAGCATTAACTTATACCAGCAGTATTAAGTTTATGCCTAGCAGTATTAACTTTGAATCACCAGCATTAACTCCAATTCCATTCCAATTAGCTTTTCCATCATCAAATTAACATTTTAACTTACAAAATCTCTCTGTCTGTTTTTTATTTCTCTCAATTCTTTTAGCTCACAATTCTCTCTGTCTGTTTTTGATTTCTTTCAATTCTTTTAGCTCACAATTCTCTCTGTCTATTTTTGCTTTCTCACATCTCTTTTTCTATTTTTCAGCTCACAATTTCTCTCAATTCTCATAGTATTAATTATACTAGCAGTAGTAAGTATAACTAACAATATTAACACAACAGTATTAAGTATAACTAGCAGCACTAATTATACTTAACAACAAAAACTTGAAGTTACCAGCACTAACTCAAATTTCCATCCTTAGCAGTTTTTGCATTCCATTGCAATCATTATTTGTGTATAATCCGCTGCACATTAACACAATTAACCTCCCCTTATTTGAATACTTTTAAGGTTCAGCATCAATACTTGCAATCAGATATTGAAATCTGCTAACATCAAATGCTTTTGTAAGCAAATCTGCAACATTCTGATCTGTGTGAATCTTGATCATTTAAATAAGCTTCTTCTCATAAGAATCTCTGATAAAGTGATGCCTAATCTTAATTTGCTTTGTCTTTGAATGAAAAACAAGGTTCTTCACTATGCAAATATACACTCATATAATATAATCTTAGTCTCAAAAGTTATATCCATAATCCGGCAATTGATTTTAAATCCAAAGCACCTGTCCATAACAATTGGAAGCAGCTATATACTCAGCTTCAGTTGCTGAATTAGCAACTACAGTCTGCTTCTTGCATTGCCATGAAATCAATCTACACCCTAAGAATTGACAACCTCCTGTTGTGGACTTCCTATCTAAGCTTGCTCCTGCATAGTCACTGTCAGTTTATGCCACCAAATCAAAAGGTGAATCCTTAGGATACCAAAGGCCCAATTTAGGTTGACCTTTTAAGTATTTAAAGATCCTTTTCATAGTATGAAGATGTGAACTTTTAGGATTGACTTGGAATCTTGCATAAGCACATATTGTAAACATAATATCAGGCCTTGAAGAAGTTAGATACATCAATGATCCAATTATGGATCTATAACAAGTGTTCATCTAACAACTTCACCAACTTCGCATTAGTATAAATGACTTTAAGTTTCTATAAAAGTGAGCTTTGCTTACTTGACATCAAAAAAACCAAATTTCTTCAAAATCTCAGTCACACTTGTCGTTGGACTGATAAACAAATTCCCATCCTGCCTTCTTCTTGCTTTCACGTTACAGTTCAAGGAAAGAATGTGAGTTCCTCCATAGAGCTATTTGAAACTTCTTAAGCATCGATCTTCTCGAGAACGGTTCGAAGGAGCATAAGAGTGCGCGGTTGCGAGTTGTAAGAGAGCCGGTGGGAAAGGACGAGGCAGATATTGCCATGGCCACGCGGTTACATCATACCACACGGCGGTGATGACGAGAACACTGACAGTCTACACACTATATAGAGGTGGGCTTGAGATGACTTTATACAAAATAGGCGTGAGTCATTGGACCATCACTGGTGCGTCGCACTCTGTGGGCGGTGCAGTTGTTTGGCTCATATAGTACCCAGGATATAGATCTATCTTTTCCTCTTTAAAACCCATTGTCCAACAAATAAGTTGACAAGGTTTCATACCAAGCTCTGGGAGCTTGATGCAATCCATAAAGTGTCTTTTCTACTTTGTATACTCTATCAGGAAAGTCTGGGTCTTCAAATCCTGGTGGTTGACAAACATAGACTTCCTCTTCAATCTTACCATAAAGAAAAGCACTTTTGACATCCATCTGATACACCACAAAGTCTTTAAATGAGGCATAGGCTAAGAATAACCTGATTGCTTCAATTCTGGCAATAGGGGCAAAGACTTCATCATAGTCAATCCCTTCTTCTTGTGTGTACCCTTGAGCAACCAATCTTTCTTTATTCTTAATCACAATACCTCTTTCATCCTTCTTGTTCATGTAGACCCATTTAGTCCCAATAGCCCTTTTTCCATTTGGTAAATCCACCAGTGTCCAAACCTTTTGTAATTTGAATTGCAGTAGCTCATCCTGTATAGCTTCTATCCAGCTTGGATCCTTCAATGCATTAATTACCTTTTTGGGTTCTTCTTGTGATAAAAAGCAAGCAAATAAGCAATTTTGAAAGTCTTTATGGTTTGTTCTTTGCTGAACTAAACTAAACAAACCATGTTCCTTCAAATTCTTTATCATTCTTCTTGTTTGAGGTGCTGAATTCAAGTCTCTAATGATTTGGTCAACTGGATGATCTTTGTGTATTCTTGTAGTTGGAATAGGACTGACAGGCATAAATGCATCTAAATTGTTCATGTCAGCCTTTGCACAACATCTTCATCATCATCTGAATAAACAATATCTTCCAATTCAGGCATATTTGGATCATTTGGAAGTTCAATGCATGTTTTTGGATCAACAGCATTAACTTCTAAGCCAGCAACATTAACAGTTGAACTAACAGCATTAACATTGTTAGTGCCATTTCCATCACTAGCAGTATTAATATTGTTAGTGCTATTAATATTATCATCCTTCTCTTGATTAATTCTTGGCTCCTCTGTACTTGGAACCTCACTATCTTTCCCTTCAGTTGGATTTCCACTTTCATTCCCTGGATCTTCAGCATCCTTCTTTTCCTCCTCCCATAATGGTTTGAATCCAGCATCAGGAGAACTCTTTGAATCTTGAGAGAATAGTGGATCAGCAGGCCACACTGGTAGGAGTATGTAATCTTTTCCAGGTACTGTCTCCATTCTAGCTTTACCTGTATTATCACATGCTTTTGTACCTGCATTACCATTAGATTGATTCCCTGCAACAACTGGCTTATAGTTCATAGAATTTGTTAGTGCATCTATATCAAAAAGCCAATTAGGTCCACTTTCTGCAATATTAGGTGTATTCTCACTAAACTGAACATGCAGGTTCTCTTCAACTATCCTAGTTCTACTGTTGAATACTCTGAATGCTTTGCTATTAGTAGAGCATCCTACAAAGAACCCTTCATCAGCCTTTCCATCAAATTTACCTAGGTGATCTATGGTATTAAGGATTGTAACAGGACACTCGAATGGTCTCATGAAGCTTAAGGCATGTTTTCTATCTAGAAAAAGTTCATAAGGGGTCTTGTTTTGAGGCTTATAACTAACACCCTATTTTGGATATAACAAGCATTATTAACTACTTTAGCCCAGAAAGTTGTTGGTAATTTTGAATCAGCTAGCATAGTCTTAACAGTCTCTATTAGTGTCCTATTTTTCCTTTCTACTACTCCATTTTGTTGTGGAGTCCTAGCAACAGTAAATTCCCTCTTAATACCCTTCATTTCTAAGAACTGATTCATGACCCTATTCTTGAATTCAGTTTCATTGTCATATCTAATCATTTTCACCTTAAGGTCTATTATATATCTAAGCATATTAAAATGAATGTTTAAGATTTCACTATTTCTCCTAGTGGTCTAAAAATATAACCCATCAAAACCAACTAAAATCATCTTTGAGCAACTACATACATTATTTTTCATTAAACTCTTTACAAATGTTGGGCCAAACAAATCCATGTGCAACATTTGTAATGGTTGGCTGATTGAACTAACTATTTTGGTCTTACAAGAAGCTCTATGTTGCTTTCCCTTCTGACAAGCAACACAGGTTTGATTAATTTCAAAAAGTTTTTGAAGGAAACCTCTTTACAAGGCTTCCCTTACTAGTTTTATTGCATTGTTTTAAATTTACATGTCCAAGCTCCCTATCCAAATGATTAGATTCATTTGGTGTGGCTTTTGCAAAGAGACAAGTGAGACCTCCTTGAGGAATAACATTCTTTAAATCAACACTGTACATGTTATCCTTTCTAGGAACTTTAAGCAAAACATAACTTTCATCAGTTAACTTAAAGTCTGGAGACAGAACAACACATTTAGTATCAGTAAAAAAAAGCACTATTCTTCTTGTCACACATTAGTGGGTGTGTGATGGGGATCAGTAGGATTAGCTTAACCTTTACCCATTTCTACCTGAGCTTGAACCATCATTGTCTGAAATAAAGGTGTGATTGTTCCAGAAAAACCTTTTCCTTCCCTCTTCATGTTAGCAAAAATCTTCTTTGTGTGAGAGGGGGTAACATTAAAGATATTCTCAGGAAAGCTTAAAACCCGATGGTCTGGCCCTTTCACTATTACATAAGTTTTTCCATATGGCACTGCAAAATTATCTCACTCTGACGGATCAAACTTCAAAGTGAACTGCCACCGACTTAAGCACTACTTCGAAGGGGACACACCAACCAAGGTTGTCCCAGATCTCTAGACTTTCCCTAAGGACGAATGAATTCAGGGATCGAGTCAAGCTATGTGACTCGGTTACCAAAAACAAAGCGCTTCGTGGGAGGCACCCCATGCTTATCCATTTTCTATTTTCTTTCTTATTTCTAATGTGTTGTGAGGAGGCTTGTACTCTTCCGTTCTTTGTGTTTGTTGTTTGTACTTGTGATTGTTTGCAGGATAGACCCAAATTTTTTGAAGACTCTCGTGTTTGGTGTTTTGTCCCGGTCCACTCGAGCTTCCTAGCCTTTGCTTGCCATTAGTTTAGGGAAATTCGATATCCTAAAGATTATTATCGTCTAACATTTATCTTTTAGCACACTTAATAAACGGCTTAAGATTTTTGTGATACTTTCTTCATGTTTGAGTTATGCATTCGACCTTTTTGAGTTCTAGTATGGGGTTTTTAAGTCTTAGGCTAGGAAACATTGAGGACAATGTTTGATTTTAGTATGGGGTAGTATATCTTCGATATGATCTTACCTACTTTTACCCGTTGTTCTCACGTACCCCGTTTTCCCATAAATATTTCAAAAAAATATGAAAAATTTTAAAATTTTCAAAAATAAATAAGTGTTTTGTCACAATTTCGACTTTCTTGCTGGGTAGAATAAGAGTAAATTTTGACCCGATCGAGCGTGTTGAGCTCTAGCTTGTTCCTTAACTTTTAGGCTAAGCGTTCGCAGAATTTGCGAAGAATGAAAAATGATAGAGTTAGGTATGAGTAGGATGCTAAACAAGGATTATTTGGAAATCTTAAGAGCTCATGTATGTAACTTGTTGCTTTTCCTCCCATAATCTCTTAACCGGATTAATATATGTGCTGTTTTTGGAGACTAAACTTAAATCAACAAATATGCTTTTGCACTTTGACTATTTTATTTTATAAAGCTTATGGAATAATCCGGGGAAAACTGAGAGTTTTTGAAACTCTATAGGTCTGTGAGTCCCGATACTAGTCTCTTTGTAGGGTGTAAAATCCTGGTCACTTAGCCGCTAAGGTTGGGATGTTGCGTAGACGAAAGTTGCTTACATGGGATGATCTATCCTATTAAAATCATTATTCTAAGAGGAAACATTAAGATAGTATGTTGCATAACGTTGATCCATGGTTAAACATTCAAAAATAGCACACTCACTTTAGGATATAATAAATGTCTGGAGTAAAAAGTCCACAAGTTGCAAATATGAGTAGTGTTAGCATTATTACTAATATTTAGCGATGATTTTGTTTTAAGCTTGGTTTGGATAAGTGAAAAATCAAGGACAATGAATTTATCCTTTTTGGGGGCATTCTCGGATCGAAATGCATCTTGTTCTATGATCCCTAACAGTTATGAAAATAACGAAAGTCGAAATAATCTCAGTTATATTAAAAATAAAATTAGAAAAATGGGGAAAAAATGGTATTTTATAACTTGTGATTTCTTAATTTTTCCCACAAAAGTTCTTTTGCTAACTTTTCAATGGCTTAGTTGGGGAAATTGTTTTGAGGTATTTGGTTATAAGGCATATACAACATAGCGTGAGGACTCGCAATCGCTCTTAGTTTGGGGATATTTGATATGTGTGAAAACCCCCCCCCCACCCCCACACCATATCCGTTTTTTTATGACAAAAATGGCCCTTAAAAGACAAAATTATGCTTTAAATACTTGAATATTGTTTGTTTTGTCTTTGTGATTATGTAGGTGCGGATATTGCAAAAATCTCAAGAAAACGGTTTTTATTTTTTTTAAAAAACGAGCAGCAAACACGAACGCGGGAATCGAAAGAGCACGCAAAGAGCCGAGTGGGGAGAGAGAAAGAATGCTTATCAAAAGTCAATAAGGGTCATAATCAAGTTCAACCTTCAGTCAAATATGGTCAACACTCTAAATGCACATAAATCCCAAAAATTACCCAAACCTAGTCCCATCACAAGTTAAGCCAATTTTCAAAAAATAATACCTTAAAGCCCTTAACGGTTGTTAATTGATATTAATAGAAGTTAACATCGTTAACTTATTATAACAAATACCAAACAAACCAATGCCCGGGCCCTACTTCCATCCTGTGGCCCATTCCTGTTCTTATAATAAGAACTAATGTCAAAAATTTTTCGCCCCGGGGTAAAAAAAGGAAAAGTAAAACATTCCTTTTTATAAAAGGAAATTTTACGCGGGGAATTTCTTCTGTTACTACTATTCACCCATCGTTTCGTTACCCTAATGTCAAAATCTAAGGCAATGGTAAGTAAGGACGCGTTTGGGTTAATTCAAGGGATAGGTACATAGTAGGCAGGGTTAAATCGTCATTATAAAGAATGATATTTGGTCCAACCCATAGGGAATCACCACTTAGGATTGTGAGAAGAAACACACGGGGAAGGATTAATTACACTTACATCTTCTATCAAAACAAGAAGCATAGGTGTCACATCACGGTTTGCCCCGGCTGGCAATATCGTTGTGTGCTAAAAATCTTATTTCCAAGGGTCAAGATTGTGAGAATACATTGATGAAAGTTTTAATGGTTATGATCAAAGGGAAACGTGGGGAAGGACTCTGAGAGCTAGAAGCATCTCCTCAGCACTATAAATACAAGCTGCTCTCACAACACAATGTTGTTAGATTGTTTTTCCAATTTTCACGCTGATTTATAGTTTATGTAATTTTTCTTTAAAAAATGTTTTAGTTAATGATCTCTTAATGTAATATTTTAATTCAAGTATTGTAATCAGTTGTTTTTTTAATTAATAAAAAGTTTCTTATTAAGCTCTTAGTTCTTTCATAAGCTAAATTTTTCTTTAAAAATATGGTTACAATAAGCTGTAAATGTTTGAATAAGCTTCTCATAAGCTAATACAAGTCGATTCTAAGGCTCTCTAGCTTAGATTTGAGCATTAATTAGTCTTTTAATCTACTCAAACCTTAAAAATAAGGCTATTATTACCTTGCTTATGATTTGTTGGAGCTTTTGGATGATGAACTTGTAAATGAAGAGTTCTTTGGACTTTAATGGCTTTTTTACAATAAACAGAGCATGTAGACATGCTCTTTGAGCCTCTTATATGCATTTGCTTTAGCTATGGGTTATGTAGTTTATCCAATTTCCATTTCGTCTTAAAATTCTAGTTTTAATATTTGCTCTAGTTATGTATTAATAACTTATCTGGTGCTTATCTTAATGATATTTTGCTTATTAAGTAGTATTGATTATATGTTTAGATTAATATTGGGTTAGATCTTAATTTTGCTTATTTTTTATCTTAAATCTATCATAGTTTCAATATCTTACGCATTAGTTCATATATCTTATTTTATAGATTAATCATTGTTTAAATAAGTCGCTAATTTATTAAGTCCTACTATAAGATGGTCTATATCTGGTTATTAAGTTTCTATTCATTGTTTCCTTATTTGATAGTTTAAAACTGAAATCTGTCATTTATAAAGGGGGTTTTGGAAACAAGGCCCAGTACTAACTTTAAGTTAGTACTTCTAGTGTTCTTTAGTTAGTTCTGGTAGAAGTAATAGGGTAATTGTTGATTTTAATCACTTTAAGTTGATTATTTGTGTAGGATAGGATAGAGTAATCAAAGTTTTTATTGGTCTATTTGTTTTATAATTTCATAAAAAACTCCCTTATACATACAAAAAAAAACTAGTTAGTTTAGCTTATTAAGCTTATAGGTTTTTGCTTATTAGTCAATTTAAATTTACTTAATTGGATTCATAGTAGTTTTTTTTTAATCATTCTGGTTTTTCATGTTTCATTTATTAAAGTTCATTTTCTTAAGTTGGATTTGTGTTTTTATTAAAAATGAAGGTGTGTTTGGATTAGTGCAGATTGGCCTTTCAAAAAGTCAAAGAGTAAACTTGGTGATTTCACTTGGTCAGCTTTGAGTTCATTATTGAGATTAGTGTTTTGTAAAGGTTTGATGAATTTGTTTGTTCTTATAAGCATTTTGGGGGGCATTCTTTCCTTATCTCATGCACCAGGGGATTTTTTCCTTAAGGCTAGTATAAGTACTTTTTATCCCAAGCTTTCCTAAGCTTGGAATTTGTTTGCAATGTGTTCTTACAAACCTAAGAGGTGTTTGTCTATTGCAGGTTTGACCCTGTAGGTCACTGTCATTTGTGTTTTTACCTAAAGTCTCCAAGTTACATTAGATAGGAACCAATAACTGCAGAGTTCTTATTTGTTCAACTATTTAAGTAGCTTAAGGTAGGTTTGACTTATTAAATTTATGTTAGGTTAATAGTTTACATATTGGTTTAAATAGATTTAAAGCTTGCTTTCCAATTTTTAGCTTAAGATCTAGGATAATTCCTAGCATTTCCAAGTTTCATTAAATTTTTTATAAAGCCAAAAAACAGTAGTTAAGTAAGTTGTTTAGCTTTCTAATTTTAGATTTTTAGCTTATATAATCTGTTTTATTATTTAAGTTGTGCTAATTGTTGGGAAGAAATTTTTCAAAAATCTTTAGTTCGTTGTAGTTATTGAGTAATTTAATCTTATCTTGTATTTAAGCTTTTAAGTGCTTTCATCCTGAGTTCTGCATCTTTAATTAAAACATAATTTCAATAAGCTTTCAGTAATATTAGGATAAGTAGCTCATTAGACTTAGTTTCTAGACATTATAAGCTTTCTAGAATAGCTTTGGGTTTTGAATTTAGAGCTTATTTGAGATCTGTGTGCTTAATTTAGTGAATCATAGTTTTTTAGCTCTCAAAAGCTCACTTTCTGTAAACAGCCACTTCTCAAGCTGTTTGAGAGCTTATTTGTGAGTTTGAGCTTGTAGTGTCTTTATTAAAGTTGTTTATAAAAGTGTCCTTTATAACTTTGTTCTTTGAATTTTCAAAAAAAAAAAACGTGTGCCTGGGACTCGAACCCAAGACCTCTCCCACACAACACCAATGACTTAACCAATATGCTACAATAGCTCATCCATTCCTTGTTCCTTTCATTTAATTGTTATAGTCTCTTTAGTCTTAAGCCCTTAATATAAGCCGTAGCCTTGTTAGCTTATTCCCCAGCTTATTAGATAAGCTGGGGGTCTGATTTAATTTTTCCTTTGTTCTTTGATACTTGTAGGACTTTTCGTGAATTTTTGGCATTTTTCCATTTGCTAGTTTATTTTTAATAATTTTTCTTAGGTTTAAATTTTTGAAAATTCATAAAAAATAGAAAAATACTTTTTAAAAATACAAAAAAATAGTTTTAGATTTTACATAAATTTTAATTTTGTTTTAAATTTATTAAAATCATTTTTACCCTTTTTAGATTTTTAATTTCATTTTTAAGCTTTCAAAGTTAATTTTAAAAATAGGATTTTGATTTTTAAAATAGTTAAAAATAGTTTTCTTAATATTTTAGATTTTTCTAAAGTTAAAAATCATTTTTTAGAATTTTTAGGAATTTGCTATTTTCTAGGATTTAAATAGGTTAATTTGTTTTTAATTCTATATATTTAATTCAATAAATAATCCAAAAATTAGAAATTTTCTTTTTCTTAAAATTTTCTTTTATCTTAATTTAGGTTTAGAATTTAATTGGGCACTTCTATAGGGTTTAAAAACTTTGTATAGTTGCTTAATTATAGCAGTTATTTTTCGTTTGCCGTTTATTGTCTTTGTGTTTAATTACTTTTATTTGCTTATTTTAATTGTAGTTTTTGATTAGTAGCTATAGATAATCAAATCAATCTTCGAACCCATTCAAATCATTGTCCAATAACAAACAAAGTTTCAATTTCTCGAATCGTTGGGGGATAACGACCCGGGAATCATACTTCCCGGTAAATATACGTATCGTATTATTATATATTTGTGTGTGAAATATTTTCAAGGGAAAACTTGGGAAGTTTTTCTTATATTTTGTTGTATTAATATAGTATAGATATACGACATTTCAGTTATCACCATTCCAACTATTTTGTATCTATTTCATGTTTAATAGATAAGATTTTAATCTATCATACCAAGCTTGGGGGCTTGTTTAAGAAACGTATAAAGCTTTTTAAGTTTATTTAAACATGATCCGGTTTTTCAATAGTCAATATATTCCCTTGGAGGTTAGATCCCTTCAGTGCTTGTACTACCTTTTTGGGTTCTTTCTTGTGATAAAAAGCAAGCAAAACATGCAATTTTGGTAAGTGGTATGGTTTGTTCTTTGCTGTACTGAAACTAAACAACCATGTTCAATTCTAACTCTTTGTCCATTTCTCTCTTTGTTTGGGTGATGAATATATAGTCTCCATTAAATTTTTTTCAACTGGATGATCATCTGTTGTATTCTTGTTGTAGGTACTACGACTAACTCTGAAAGTTTGTATACAAGTGTTGATGTGATTGACCTTTTTAAATGAGTCATTCTTCAGCATCACTAAATATTCCATTTCTTTCCAATTCAGGCCATAATTTAGATCATCAAGCACTGCCAGAGACTATATTATCATCAGACCTTACATTATTTTCTAGGCATAAGCTGATATTTATCTGGTTGGACTATACAGTATTAATTATTGTTTTAGCTGTTGTTGACATTTGCCCCATCCTTCTCTTGAGTAACTCTTGGCTCTTTTGTACTTTAAACCTCACTATCTTCATTTCCTGGATCTTCAGCATCCTTCCTTTCCTCCTCCCTTGATGGTTTGAATCTAGCATCAGGAGAATCCTTTGAAGTAGAAAAGAATGGTGGATCTTGAGTCCATAATGGTAGCACTATGTAATCTTTGCCAGGTACTATCTCCACTCTAGCTTTACCTACATTATCACATGCTTTTGTACCTGCACTACCATTAGATTGATTTACCTTGCAAAACAATGGGCTTATAGGCTTCTAGTCATTGTTAGTGCATCAATATTCAAAAAGTCAATTTTGGGTACCTTTTCCTTATAAATTGGTTGTATTTTCACTAATTTGAACTGCATGTTCTCTTTAATATCCTAGTTCTACTGTTGAATACTCTGAATGCTTTGCTATTGATAGAGTATCCTATAAAGAACCCTTCATCAGCCTTTCCATCAAATTTACCTAGGTGATCTATGGTATTAAGGATTGTAACAGGATACCCAAATGGTCTTATAAAGCTTTAGGCAGGTTTTCTATCGAGAAAAAGTTCATAAGGGGTCTTGTTGTGAGGCTTGATAACTAACACCCTATTTTGGACATAATAAGCAGTATTAACTGCTTCAGCCCAGAAAGTTGTTGGCAATTTTGAATCAGCTAGCATAGTCTTAGCAGCCACTATTAGTGTCCTATTTTTCCTTTCTGCTACTCCATTTTGTTGTGGAGTCCTAGCAACACTAAATTCCCTCTTAATACCCTTCATTTCACAGAACTGATTCATGACCCTATTTTTTTAATTCAATCCCATTGCACATCTAATCACTTTTACCTTAAGGTCTATTAGATTTTCTATGCCTGTTATAAATGTTTTAAGGATTTCACTAGTTTCATCCTTAGTGGCTAAAAAGAAAACCCAACTAAACCTACTAAAATCATCTGTGACAACTAGGTAGTACAACTTTTTCATTAAACTCTTTACAAATGTTAGGCCAAACAAATCCATGTGCAACATTTGTAATGGTTGGCTAATTGAACTGACTGTTTTGGTCTACTAGAAGCTCTGTGTTGCTTTCCCTTCTGACAAGCAACACAAGTTTGATTAATTTCAAAAAGTTTTAAAGGTAAACCTCTTACAAGGTTTCCCCTTACCAGTTTATTCATTGTTTTGAAATTTACTTATCCAAGCCTCCTATGCCAAAGATTTGATTCATCTGGTGTGGCTTTTGCAAAGAGACAAGGGAGACCTCCTTGAGGAACAACATTCTTTAAATCAACACTGTACATGTTATCCTTTCTAGGAACTTTAAGCAATACATGATTTTCATCAGTTAACTTAAAGTCTGGAGACATAACAACACATTCAGTATCAGTAAAAAGAACACTATTCTTCTTATCACACATTTGTGAGACACTAAAAAGGTTGAACTTTAGTTCCTTTACAAAATACACATTTTCAAAATCCAATTTACCGGTTCTTATTTTACCTTTCCTAGTAATTTTACCTCCTTTGGAATTACCTCCAAAGGTAACAAATCCTCCATCAATTTCTTCATAATCTGTAAGATAGGATCTGTTTCCTGTCATGTGCCTAGAGCATCCACTATCAATCACTCCTTTATCCTTCAAATCTTGCTATGGATTGCCCTGCACATAATGGTAGGAAAACTAGTTTCTTTTGGGGACCCAAGCCATTACTGACTTGGATCTGCCTTGTGCATTGTAACACCCCCAAATTGGGTCACAGCGGAATATGGGTTGGGGTGGTACTTCATAGATCAATAACACAAGATATATATAAGAACGACCATTAAAAGCCGTTTAAAACTGATACATTGGATTTAACAAATTGTTTGTTATCAAAGCCCGAAGCTTCACTTGTTCAAAATACAAAGATTTCTAGCCCATAACAGATATACAAAATGTAATGCGACAAAATCTTTAATGCATGACATCCAAATCAAAACCACCAATGTATCCCTTGCACCTCGTGCCTTATTGATCCCCTAAAAAACATTGCTTAAAACATCAACATATTATTGAGTGAATTCATAGGTTTATAAAATGTATAATGTAGGACCGCAAGATTTCCTAATGATAATGCAACAGATGCAAACATCATAAAATGTAATTACATTTTCCTAATCTCATGACACTGAAGCTCGACATGTATAAAATGCAATATAAATTGCTAACATTGCCCGTGATGATGTTCTAACCCGCAACATCCTATGTCCGACATGGTATACGTTTGTTG
>BQNB010095855.1:0-24347 GCA_026074375.1 Tanacetum coccineum
TTTGTGATGGTAATTTTGGATGAATGGTCATAACTAATGATCTAACTCGAAGTGGTTTGATTCGTTCCTTCCAGCTTAGGGCATTTGCTACGACATTTGCCTTTCCAAGATGGTAGCGAATTTCACAATCGTAATCTGCAAGCAATTCTAGCTAACAACAGCTAACAACATTGTCTCATGTTCAACTCTTTCTGATCAAGGATATGCTGAAGACTTTTATGATCAGTGAACACAGTAGATTTGGTGCCATACAGATAGTGTCTCCAAATTTTAAGAGCGAATACTACTGCTCCAAATTCGAGATCATGAGTGGTATAGTTTTCTTCATTAGGCTTAAGTTGTCTGGATGCATATGCAATAACCTTCTCTCTTTGCATTAAAACCGCTCACAGACCTTGATGGGATGCATCACCGTAAATAAAAAATCATCATTTCCTTCTGGTAATGCTAAGATTGGAGCTTCACATAGCTTTTGTTTTAGCAGTTGGAAAGCAAACTCTTGATCTTTGCCCCAGATATACTTCTTGTTTTTCTGGGTTAATTCAGTCAAAGACTTTGCAATATTCGATAAATCTTTGATAAATCTCCGATAATAGCCGGCAAGTCATAAGAATTAACGTATTTCTGTGGGTGTAGTAGAAGATGTCCAATTCTTAACTGCTTTAATCTTGGCGGGGTCAACATGAAGTCCTTGACTATCAATTAAGTGTCCAAGAAATTGTACGATACGAATCTAAAAATCACACTTGGAGAACTTGGCATACAACTTCTCTTTCTTGAGTAATTATAGGATTATTCTCAGATGATTTGCGTGTTGGGAATTATGTTTTCCTAACTTAGTACTGTTAGTTATAAAGTTAGTACCGACAGTTATAGTTAGTACTATTAGTATTAGTTTGTACCGTCAGTACAAAATAGTTAGTACCATTTAAGAGATATGCAAGAGATATTATAGGAAAAGATATGCATTATCTTCTATGCGTTTTATAAGTCTGTTAGGGTTTATCCTTGGTGTATAAAAGGAACGATCTTAAGTCAATCTTCGAGTAGACACTCGAACCTTGAAGTTGGTCAAATAAGTCATCAATCTGGTAAGGGTTAAACGATTCTTATAGTAAGTTTTATTCAACTCTCGGTAATTGATACACGTTCCTGAAAGATCCTCTTTCATTTGACAATAAAGACAGGGACTCCCCAAGGCGAAGTACTTGGTCGAATAAAACCTCGATCTGAAACTCTTTAAAGGATGGTTAATATTTCCCTGCATTTTTTAAGGAGCTAATCTATAAGTTGACTCGGCTACAGTGCCGCTCAGAAATTAGGATCGATTTTGGAATTCTACTTGGTAAATTGAGGAAGCCAGAAGATCTTCAGGAAAACTTTCAGGAATTATCTAACCTACTGGGATGTATATTATCTTCTTTCTTTTCTCTTTGACTCTTCCATTACTTGGATAACAAAAACTTAACAACCGCGGATATATATCCCATTCGTGTTTTTATACAGGATATGAGACTTAGTCAGGTTTTACTTTGGTCACCTCGAATGATCAAAGTTTCACCGTTGATTAGGATGTGGACGACTTTCTCGTCACAAATAATCTGCATAGTTACTTGGAAACCAATCCATACCAATAACGACTCGAAACTACCGAGTTTGATCGGCATAAGATTAATTTTAAAAGGTTGGTTTAACAAAGTCAGAGTTACACCCTGAATACCGGTGTTTGTGCTTACTAGGTTTCCGTCACCCTTACAATATTGTAAAAGGGGTATCTATTGTAGTTTGGTTGAATATTTATGCATAGAGGCAATATGAGATGGATACGAAACTTTTATCGGCTCCAGAATCAAATCATACTCTAGCAAGATGTAGGTTGAGAATGAACATACCCCGTGACTACGTTCGGTCTTGGTGACATTCCTATCCCTCCAACATGTAGGCTCTTCCCCGTGTACTAATGTAATGGGTGTAATATATAGCATAGAGGCAAGGAGATATGGATACGAAACTATTTATCGGCTCCATAATCAAAATAATACACAGCTATGATGTTGGTTTAAAAGGGACATACCCCCTTACACGTTCGCGTCTTGGGAGCATCCCTATCCCTCAACATTAGGCTCTTCCCTGGGCAATGTGTTGGTGTTCTTTCGGCACTGATTTGCATAATGCCCTTCCTCTCTACAAGCATGACAAGTAACTGTCACTGGTAGCAGATTACTTCTAGTGGTTGGCCCTTTGTTTCTGCAGTTCTTGGTCAGATGGCCCACCTTGTGTGATGCAGAGTGCATTTCTTACACAAGGGATGGTTTCCAATATACCCATTGTTTTCAGTTGGAGTGACAGCATAAGACCTGAAGGTTTCCTGTCTTCTGTTCCTGTTGTGGTTGTGTGGATTATTGTACACATTATTAGGTGTTGGTGTTATGATAGGTTGTTGTTGTTTGAAAGTTCTTCCTGACGTCAACATTTGTTATGATCACTTGATACTTGCACCGGAGTGTGCTTAGTTACCTGAACCATTAGCCTCTGGCTATTTTCATGCTACCCTAGAGTTTGAGGGTTATTAGAGTGCGGTAAAATTCCTTCAAACTTTTAGGCAATCCCATGAAAATTTCCATCATTTTTTCTCATAATCTGGCACCATAGATAGACAAAGGTTGCCAATTCTGGAATCTCTCACATATGCCTTGAGATCATTCCCGTTCACAGTCCAATGGTAAAATTTCGTCTTCCAGTCTTTTGCGGACCTCAGATCGGGGATAGTCTTCTTTATAAAAAAAGCTTACTTGAATTCAACCTAGGTAATCTTTGTAAGCTTCTTCCTATCCCAATAGGTTGGCAAAAGAAATCCACCAGATATGAGCTTACTTCAATTAAAGTACTAGTAGCAAACTTCACATTGCATTCTTCGGTACATTTGTTACGGGAAAACACCGATTTAGTTCGCTCAAACCAGCGGATAAGTCCAACAGCTCCTTCTGAACCTTTGAAATTGATAGGTTGGCAGCTCATGAACTCTTGTAGATACACCTTTTCTTGCTACAGGACTTCTCTTTCTCCGGTGTTCCACATGTGGTATTGTTTAACAATTGCCATTGTTGCACTTGGTCTTCCAGAGCTGCTGAAACACTGTCAGCACAAGTTTCCTGATGCAGCATGAGCTATGGCGGAGCTACAGATTTATGTCCTTTTGGATGGCATTCATCAACATAAGACAACACGTAATAAGAATTATAGCCAAATTCTTGAAATGCTTATTTTAACTTATAAGCATTTAACAATATTGAATATAAAAACATATATACTTATTTGATATGAATTCTAACAAGCATCTAACTTATTAGTTTATTTTCTGGGGTCATGGTAAAATTCATAATGATGAAGACGGAGATGAAATATAGGACACAAGATGAATATAAAACGGGATCACCATTATATTATATCATGAACGACTTGCCTTTGTAATGTACATAGTTAAAATTTGACAAGTGTTGTTATTTATACCACACATCCCATGGCTAGGTTCTATCAAAAGCTATAACTAGTATCTAATCTAGTAGTCCGATGGTCCTTCTTGGCTGTTCTTGTGTTCATAGATTGCATCCAGAAGACTTTTCCTTATTTCCCCCTGCCTTTTTTTGGTTCAAACCGATATCTTCGTGATTTGTTCAGATTATAATCCTGAAGTGAAGCAGAGCAATCTTGCTGTTATTTCCCATTTGCTTTCTTTGAAGTTTAGCAATTTGAGTACGAGACTCTTGGAGTTCATCTTCCAGATTGTCAAAATCTTGTTGTATGATCACCCAACCTTTTCCAAGACCTTTTATCTTGTCTTCTATGTGCTCAATGCAGTCAAGAGAGAGAGTTCATCTAGATGATTCAAAATTTCCTCAATTTGCTCCTCGTGACGTTCAAGACTTGCCTTACAATAGCTTCTCCATCTTAATTCATAGGTAGGGCAGAAGTAAAGGAGGATGATCGGTCATGACCTCGTTTCTTAAGAGGCAATAATTCCTCAGGAAGAAAGAATTCTTGAGGATTAAGCATTGAAGATGGAGGCATAATAGTTGGTGGTGGAATAGGTGATTCTTTAGCATAGTATGCATGCATGACCTTCATATAGGGGTCATCATGAAAAAGTGAAAGAGTTGGTGAAGCTATTGGAACTAGACCAAATGAGTTATTTGAAGAGCTAGAATAAGTTTTTCCTAGTGAAGCTGGGACATAGTCTGGGGAAGCCGGGATATAGTGAGGAAAGTTAGAGGAAAAAACATCCTTAATATTGGAAGTAGGGTGGCTGGGAGAAGACATCACTCTGTTAACCACCTAAGTGTGTAAATAACATAATTATTTATATAATAAATAATAATTATGTTACTTTACATACTAATTTTGTGAGATATAGTGGCACGAGGGCTTTTCTTGGATTGAAAAAAGAAAATTAGTATAGTTAAGTTTCAAACTTAATCTCTATAACCTTGTCACTTGGCTACCAATCTATACCACCCCCATTATAGACATATCAGCAAACGAAGCTAATCTGGTTATTATTCATAGTACAGACAAACAGTAATCTTAGCAAACTACTCAAACGAGAACGTTTTTTAAAAAGATAAGTGTTATCATTCATTAATTTCAATCAGAGTTTTTACAAACAGAGGGTCCAAAATCTACATGAAAACAATAAGTTTGAATGATCACAGGTTTACCATCTTCAATTTTAGTGCCCTCCGGGCATAAGATGCTCAGTTACCTGAGATAAACATACTAAAAAGTCAACATAAAGGTTGAGTGAAATTTCATATGTTTTATGTTAAACAGTTTGTGAATACAAGTTTCAATATAGGGTTTTATTATTTATATACAACCCATAAGTGTAATAATTGCAATGAGTACAATTATTATAGAAAACAGTATTATTGCCCTAAGCTCATGACACCGAGACCTTGAGATAATCAATAATTACAAGAAGTTGCCCCAACGGGTGCCTTTGCCAAAACACTCGCATATGTGATTTAGCAAAGAAGTGCGTTTGGTTACCAGAAGAAGTATAGTACACCAATGGAAGCTCAGTCCCAAATAGATCTATTCACAGCATTCGCGCTTACTCCAAAAAGTAATTAACGGTTCATGATAATGGGTTCTTAATGGCAAAAGTAAAGACTTAGGCAATAATATATCAGGATAGCATACAGTTGGAAAAACACTCGTATTCATGGTTTATAGCAAGAATCGCCCCTCGCGGGTTTATGAAACATTAAAGGATTAAAATGCGATGTCTTATGAACTCACCTTACCAGGGAAAACTGATTGATGGCAAAAGTATATCAAATGAAAGTAACGGCTTCGTTACGCAACCTGGGGTGATCTGACAGCCCCCCCCCCCCCCCACTCTTAGTGTGAAGTTTATGTTTCAAACTTATTAAACTTTTAACGTATTCATTTGATTTATAATTTAAAGGAAATTTGTATCACTGTTCAGAGCTTATCATAATCCAGAAGGCCAGTAGTATCGTTTTGGAGGAGTCAGGTACTTTAAATCGTAAACCCAACAAACTCGTCAAAATAAATACTCAAATGGAACCCCTCACATGAAATGTCCCTAGAACAAGATATGATAAATTTTAAGTTTCTTCAAAAGTTAGCGATATAAGTTACGTTAATTATTAACTTAATTAGTTTTATATGCGTCGATCGTTGATTAATAACGATAATTGTGTCGGGTTTTAATAAAATCGAGTTTTATAATATTAATATATATTTTTATAATTTGTATAATAATATTATATTTTATATTTTTATGTTTGCAAAAATGGCAATATATACCCTTGATTTATAAACTTTTACGAGTTTAGTCCTTTATATATAAAGTATATATAATTTAAAACCTATAACTTAGAGAATTGCAAAATAGCCCTTATAAGTACTATAACTTTGGAATAATGACATTTTCAGCCCTCTAGTTATAAATTCAAAAAGTTAACGATATATACCCCTATGCATGAAAACTTTGCAAATCAAAGTCCAAAAAGCCTGCAAGCTTATTTAGTGTTCCAAATTAATATTTGGCAGGTTATAGCTTATTTAGAAATAAACTAAAATAAGATGTTCTAACGTAACAAAAATTTTAGAAAAGGGATTCGTTAGCTAGAAAAATCAGTCTTATTTTAGGATTTTTAAATCAAAACGCAAGGGTTTTTAAGGAGTTCAAGGCTTTAACAAGAGTTTCATATTATTGTATCATAAGAGTATAATAACAATCCTATACAGATTAAAAGCTTTATGAATCAAGATTATTGAGCTTACTTGAGCTAAAATGGGTTGAAATTAGGTAAGGTTCGTACGCCTAGTAACGACTTCAAGGGTTCCTTTCTCTTGATTCTTGGCTTCTATTATGAGCTTAGGGACTTCACTTGATCCTCCTTGGTCTGATTTAAGACTCCATTTGTGTGTATGATGAAATTTGAGGTGTTTGAAATGGTAGGGGACTCGACTATTTATAGGTGAAAAACACCTTTGGTTCCCTAAGTTTGGGTTTTGATATTGTCCTAGCTAGCTAAGGTGAATTAAGGGATGCTAGTTAGATGAGTAACGTAAGCTAGAAACTAGCTATGAAGAGGTGGAAGGGGTGTGTGGAGGTTCGGCTGCCAATGGGGTGTTTGGAGTGCAAGTAGCTTACAAGGAGGTGATGGAGGTGCTTGTAAGGTGCTTAGGGAGATAGTAGGTTAGTCATAGAGGTGCTTGAGGTGTTAAGGTGCTAGCTTAGGTTTAAAATGGGTCAAAAATGAAAGAAAAGGGGTGACAGGTTGGTTTTGGTTTGGCTTAGGATTTAGGATTTTAAAACGTGGATTAGGGTTAGAATTAGGGATAAATTAGGGTTTAGGATAAAGTTATAGTGTTATGATTAATTTTTAGTATTTAAAATTTAATGTTAGGGATTTAGGGTTTAGGTTTAGTTATTAGTTTAAAATGAAATTAGGTTTAGGTTTTCATTTAGGGTTAGGGTTTTAGATTAAGGTTTTAGAATGACTTAGGGTTTAGGATTTGGGTTGTTAGATTGTGCATTGAGTATTGTACCTTGTGCTAAAGTAGTGGTAAGAAATTAGAATGAAAAGCGGTTTAAAATGATCTATTGAAATTCATGCTCATGATTTATACATTGGTGCATTAAGGAATTGTACAATGATTTGGAGGGAAGATAATTTCAAATATTGTGCATTGTACACTTGTACACATGCTTTGAATACTTGCACATTCAGTTTATATGTATACATTACATATAATTATGGTTTTGAATAAAATTAACGTTAAAGTCCGTTATGGATAAAATTTAAATGTTATGATAAATGGGAAATGAACTTGGACAATGATATTAAAAATAGACATTGAATATTAGGATGTTTTACATGAATATAAACAAAGAAATAGATGGCATTGTAATGTTGCGTGAGCTTGTTTACTTTAGAGATGCAAATTACGTTGCATAATAAGATAAAGAAAAAAATTCCTTAAAAGGGTGGAATATATATAATAGGATGGATCTTATGTGGCATCTAATTTAATATATGGGATAATTTACATTGATGAAAATTACGGTTGTTATACCAACCTTCGGAACTCAAGGGATCGGGATCTCAAAAATTATAAGCAGACTAAGATATCTATTCAGGTTCTGTCGAGTTTAGAAACCACCAATGAAACCATGATGTAACATTGCACAGGAAAACGTAGTTATAACGATAGTAATGAAATGGCTAGGCTAGCACGCCTTTCTCCTTGATTACTTCTATCTCTTTTAATTTCTGCATATTTACTTTCCTGTTATTTTCAAAATAAAACTCAAAACACTTTAAAAACGTGACACTTCAAATTAAAACTAATTAACACTTAGCTCTTGGGACGACCTCGGATTTACCATCTCTACACTACTCACGATCGGGTTCTCTGCCCGTTAGTGCGTTTGTCAGGTGAATCGAGTTTTATAAATTTAAAACTTGAATAAAATATATTTTAAAATAAAATACGCATCAATTTAACATAAAGGGTTAAAAACAAGGTTTGGCTTAATAAGGTGATCTAGGGGTATCTTGCACTAAAACTGAGTGAAAACAAGGGTTTTACACGGGAGGTCGACAAGTCAATGTAACAAGTCAATAAACACACACATATAGGCTATTTGGGTGAATTCCTAAGATGTTGCCTTCTTGAACCGTCTATTCCAACTAATCAATTAGGTCTCGAAATGATGTACATGCCAAGTTCTAAAGTCTACAATACTACCTGGCACACTCATATTTTTGGTGGATTTTGTATAATGAATAAAAACGGAATCATTAGGCTTAACCCCACCAATTTAATTAAAGGGTAATAGTGCGCTCGACAAAGATTCATTCTAGTTTAACTAGAAAAACATGTCAAAATTTTTAAAATTGGCACAAATTTTCAAAGAAAAGTAGAAAATCGAAGGCAAATATAGGTCAAGTGGTAATTCTACTCCCATCCTCCCTCTTGGTTTGTACAATGTCCCAATTATACAGTTAAGGAAATGAAATTAAAAGATAAGATTAGAATTAGAACAAGAGACTCCCTTGAGCATTGGGCACTTACTTTGAGTTGATAATTTTAAAGAGAGTGATCTCCTTGACCCTTGTATCCTAAGCAATATCATATCCCCTGAAGTCACTAAACCAACTACATGCATTAAATGTTAAAACAAAATTATACAAGAAAACCTAACTCACTTTCGTAGGAATCACGGTTGCATTTAGCATATGCAACAAGCCTTTTAAACCACTTGGTGGCCCAAGTGGACGAGTGAAGTTTTCGTGAGGGTTTCTAAGGAACATACCCACAAAGTTCATTTAATTGTACAAGGTTTTGTAACTGTTTCAAACTTATTTAAGGTTTTCAGAAGGGGATTACAACGTAAACCTGAGTTTTTGTTACGCCTAAATCATTAGTTTAATAAAATTTTTAGATGTTTGATTAGTTAAGGTTAACTACGAAAACCTAGAGAAGGTTACGCCGTAATCACATTAGTTAACGAACTTAACAGGAGTAGTTACGCTAACAAAAACCATTTTTTACCACATGAATACGATTATATTGACCTCGAAGTCCACTTCCAAGCTGAGATAACCTGCAAAACAGTGAGAACGCACAAATACAACTAAAATGCTAGAAACCTAAATAAATTCATTAGTAAAAGAAGGGTTGTCGCCCGAAAAGCAACTTTTTGTTATTATCGATCTTTAAGTTAGACTCTGATGATACTACTTCCTTCTTTGACCTTCAATTCTCCGTATCCACTTCCTTTCAGATCATCTCCCCTGACCCTTGACCCGTTTTCTTTTCCCAATGGTAACGCATCCATCAATTCTTTAGTTACGCAAATGAAACTGTGGCCACTGTCAAACGAGAATCTTTTTATATTTAAAGTCTCTACGTGAACCTTTGGTGGATCATATCCTTCTATGTCAACCCCAATTTCTCGTCTTTCGTCCTCTTCTAATTTTTTATCATGCCACCAATATGTATTATCTCCCTGTACTTTCTTGCAATTTTCCCATATGTCATCGAGCATATGTCCTTTATTTCCTATCCTTAATTCATACTCGTCAGCTAATTGGTTAATTTCTAAATCGAACATCCACTTATAGTCATCAAAACTCCTCGATCGTGGGTCTTTGACTAGTTCTTCTTGAAAACAATTAATGAGCCATGTTTTTAATAGGGCTCTCTTTACTGGTTCACTTACGTCATTGTGTCCTACCCTTGTTAATAACCAATCTTTCAAAGGATAGTCCTTTGGTCTAGGTTTTCAATCTTCTTGGACCGAAGTGGAATTAGAGGTGTTGGTGTCTGGACTCGAGTTTTCATTGCACCATTCAGCGTACCTACTATCCCAAATTAAATCATCGCCCTGGGTATCCTCGTATCTTACTAAGAGGAAGTTGGGAAATGATAAACCACCCCATTTCATGTTTTCTCTGTCATGATCAAGGTAACAATACCAATATTTCAAATCTCCATGTTCGTTCATTCCATAGATTTCCTTCCCCCCATTACACAGCTTCATGGTAGGATCACATGTAGGCCAAACCTTAAGTACTTAATTGCAATTTTGCTTAACAGGCTTGCAAAAATGCGTGCTTGGGTCGTTTGTTTCAGGTTCAAACGTCATTGCCTTCTTGCTTCTTCGTTTTTGCAAGTCGTTAGATTTCATAAATTATAGGGACATATCTGATGGTTCATTACTATTTGTAGAATGATCCTCACTATGAATTGAGTTCATCGTACAGACTTTTCCTATAGGAGTTGTGAAATTATGAGCTTTCCTATCCATATCGAAAGTTACCCTATCATGCTTGATTCCTAAAGAGATTTCTTTATTGAAGAGATCGATCTTGGCATGAATGGTTTCTAGGAATGGTCTACCTAAGATCATGGTTTCATTATGTCTGTTAAAATGTTAATAATTACAAAATCGAGGGAGGGTGGGGAAAATGAACTTATCAATCTTAACAATCATGTCCTCTACAAATTCCTATAGGGGCCCTCTTTGTCATGTCCGCCATTTCAACTATCATGTCGGTTTTCTTAAGGTTGGATAGTTTTAAATGTTAGAAAATGGATTTGGGCATGACATTAACACTTGCGCCTAAATCTGCCAAAGCATAAAGATTCAAACTTTCGATAGTGCAGGGGACAATAAAACTTCCTGGGTTTAGCTCTTTTGGTGGGAGTTGGCATGGCAAGACTTTTGATGGTATACCCTCCTCCTGAGCTACCTATATCTCATCCTTAAAAGGTACTTCGTAAGGTTCATTGTTAAGTGATACCTCGTTGTTGGCGTAAACAGCCTTGCATTGCCTGTTTGCTGAAGTACTGGCAGTTTTTGTATGAAATTCCTTTGTTAGTTGCTCGATTTGGGTTTCCAGATTTTTGAGGGAAGCGCTTTGATTTCATGTGTTAATCTCCGCATTCTCCTAGAGTTTCTTTACCCATTCTTCCATTTTAGCCCTTCTTTGTGTAGACACCTCTAAGTGCTTGTTCATAAGCTCTTCCAAACTTGGCCTCTTCACCAAAGGTGCCGATTTGTCAATACCTATGATAGAATCCAGGAGGACCACGCGATATTTTAGCTTATACCAAAGGGGAATGTCAGCCAACTAACCGTAACTTAACCCTTCGACACTCTTAACTTCTTTGTTTAAAGGGCATTCCTTATCTAGATAAGCTCTTTCACAGGTTTGACATCCTACTTGAATAGCATGCACGTTCTCCTTAAGCTTCTTCATATCTCTTCCTAGGCTATCCAACTTGTTTACAATAGCAGCGATTCCATCTGAGTTACTATTATCGCTATATATGTTCCTGCTTAATGAACCATCGTGCCATTTTAGGAGGTCAGTTCATAGTTATGGATGTTGACCCAACCGCTTGAGCCAGGTGTCGTGTCAGGAATTGGCCCTTATGAGTTGAGCAATTGACGGGTCATGGTGCCCAGACCATTGTAGAAGATATTCACCTTCTGATGGCTATTGATGTCATGAGTTGGACATTTATAAAGTAGGTCATTATACCTTTCCCATGCATAGTATAATGTTTCGTCGCCTTCCTGCTTAAACAAGCTCTGATACCACTTGTTGATCCCACTTGAATAGATCTTGCTTAGCTTATAAAAGGCTTAGTTGTATTGAATAAATCCAAGACAACTATGGTAGAAACTTTGATTGAATATATCAAAGACTATGCGGAATCTAGTCTATGATACTAAGAAGAATAAGTAATAAAACAGTAACAAACAAGATTATGTAATACCAAACTTTAAGCCTCAATATATTAATACGAACACTCTTGGTAGTGTTAGGGTTATACAAAACCTTGAAGCTACGAATAACACTTTTCTAGATATCTGAATTGATATGATTTTTAGTACATTAAACTCTATACCCTAGGTACTCCTTTTATACACCAAGGAGTCCTAACAGGCTTACAATATTTTCCTAAGTTATCATGATCTTCTAAAAAAATAACTTATGCGTATCTTTTATAAAAATATCTCATACTTATCCCGTAAGTAATCTTAATAAGCAATCTTCATCTTTATCCTTCTGACAATAGAAATTCTTTTAGTAGTTTTAATCAAGGTTATAAATAGCGTGAAGCGTGGCGTGGCGGCGTAGCCAAGCCTCAAGCTTTAGCGTGAGGCGTTGCGTCATAGCATTTTTAAGGCGTGACTCAAGGCGGCAAAAAATATTTATAGAGTGGTCAATATTAATTAGCTACTAAGCTTAAAATTGAGTTATGGAGTTACTAAGCCCGAATCCCGTATAACCCAAATCATAAATACTTGTAAATAAGCTTAAATCCGTGAAAACTTTTAAAATCTTCAAAAAAGGCGCGCTATAGCGCGTTTTATCACGCCTTATCTCGCTTTATTTCACGCTACGCCTGGTAGTAGTAAACACTTAGTATTTTTCTCTAAAGTTCTTGAGTAGTACTAACACAACATTCCTCCCCTAAACTTGATATTCTTCTTCAAAATCATCAAGTTTCTTCATTTAAAGTTCATCAACACTAGGAGGATGCTTCTAAACACTTCTTTACTTCTTAAGCTGTATTATGATCAATTTACACAGCTGATAAGCCATTTCACTTTCATAATTAATTTGAAGCTTCTTTTCTAACATCATTGAAAGTGTAGGTGGTGTAAGAGGATACTTTTTTCTACCAACATGTAAATCTGCATAGACTGCATCCTCAAGAAATGTACTCTACAGGAGTCATACAGCTTCCATTCCAACACTTTGTATCCGTTTTGCAGCTTCCATACTTCATCTTCTACATGTGGTTCAAACATTATTTTCATATCATTCCATAACAGATAATCCATGCTTTCCACTGGTCTTGTTGATCCATATCTAGCTTTTACCAACTTGTACAAGTCCTCCAAATCTTCCCTGTTAAAACTTTTAAGCATTTGACTAAAGATCCTGTACATTTAAGACTTTCCATCAGCTCTTATTATTTGATAATAGCTTTTCTTTCCTTCTTTGTGGATCTTCCAGTCAACAATCCTTGGAGACTTAACAGCCAAAGGAATAGCATCAATTGCTACTTCTTCTTCATCTGGAATGATTTCCATTAACTTTTTAAGCTCTTTTCTTTATCATTATCCACCTTTTGCTTCTTTGAACTCTTTTGTATCAGCTTTTCTCCTGCTCTCTTTTCTTTGCCTTCCACCAACTCTGTTCTAAAGTCTTTAAATGTATTTACCCTCTTGAATGCTCTGTCAAACATCTCTTGGATAGAATCAAACTCTTTCAACTTCAAATCTTTGAGCTTGTATCCTTCTATGTTCTTTAGGTAAGTACACATTATTTTTATTTGTTGAGCTTTTGTTGGTGGGTTGTTTCTTTGCTCTTCTGCTCTTTTAGCTGCAAAATGCTTTCTTCTTTTCTCTAAGAGTTGTTAAAATAATGTAGCCTTTTCTGCATCAGACAACTCTTCTTGTTCTTGTGCTTGCATTCTTTCAGCCAATTGATAATCAACATCAATCTTTGCCTGAATATCATCCCATTCTTCAATCAAAGCAATATTGGTTTCTTTTTCTTTTTCAGCTTTCTCTCTTGCAAGTCTTTCTTCTTCATCAAATTCAACTTGTAACTTTAAAGCAACTTCTTCATCAAGCCTGATTAGATCTTTCTTCTTCATAGGCTTCACAGGTTCTTCTATCATTATTCCTTTACCCTTGTCCAGTAATTGTTGTGAAGAAATTGTTGTTATTGTTGTTGTTGTAGATGACTCTTGAAAAACAATCCCTTTCACCTTGGGTTTTGAAGTTTTTAATGCTTTAAGTGCTTGAGCCAAAGTAATTTCTTCAATAGTTATTGTAACAGTTGTTGCAGCAGTACTAACTTGAACAACATCAACTACTTCTTCAACAACATTTTCATTTTGCCCTGCAACAAACACCTCTTCACCATTTAAAGCACTCACATCAAACATCTCATTATCAACATCATCTTGAACATTAACCTGGGTAATGTCTTCATCAGCATCAATAGCATTAATCCTCCCCTGTTTGGATTCATCTTACTTCATTCAAGAGATTATCTTGCTGTTATTTATTGTTGTATTGTTAGTTGTGCATCAAGTGTTGTTGTGTTATTATCGATTCTCGTGTGTGAGAGATTCGGTGATCATCTTTGTAACTTATAGAAGTGTACCATTGTTGTGAGGCTTCTCCGCCAAGTGAAAGGAGCTCGATGACTAGTGTTTAACAAACTCTCGAATAGGTGACTCGAGGAGTGGAGTAGGGCAAGGAAGGTGTCCTTGTAGCCGAACCACTATAAATACTTGTGTCCCGGTGAACTCATTCTACACTATATCTTCTCTTTACTCTTATATCTCTTACTTCTTAATTATCAAACTTCAAACAAAGTGTTAAACAAGTTTTAAAAGGCCAAATATTTTAGAAAACTATTCAACCCCCTTCTAGTTTTCCATAATGATTAATGTAGTAGAGATAATAAAATTGTGCCAAAAAAACCCTCAAATAGGGACTCGTTTTCACTTAGCGTCGACCCCAAGGTAAATGCTCTCATTGACGGTATCATTTGATCTAAGCTGTTATTGTTTTTAACTATCACAACATTAATTTCATATACATGTGACATCACCAGCTTTGATTCTATTACTTACGGTGCCAGAAGCGGAATATATCGTTTGATCACGTGTTAAAACAAACTGAATAAAGAATATCGTTTAAGTTTCTTAGATTTCGTGCAATAATGAAATCTATTTTCCGCTCACAATATATCATTATCTTGAATTAAACTAGATTTCTAAACCCTATGCGCCATATAAAGCAACTGGATAAACTTTCAGTTCCTACTTAGGGTAAATAATGTCGGAATTTGTAGACATAAAGACCATATTGACTATTAATAAATACGAGTACGCAGCGGAATATAAACACGTATGATCTTCATATAGTCATATAATTAACATAACAAGAAAGTAAAAGAAAACGTGTACCTTTTAGCAATTCTTCAATCAAGAAACAATAAAGATCAAGATCTCTCTACGGATTTGTACACAATACGTTCTTAGCAATAGAGTATGCTAATACTAATAGTGTTAAACAATCGCCTTTGGAAAACCTTGAATCAAATCAACACAAGAAACTATGTATCTTGTTTCCTTGCCGTCGAACAAAGCAAAATCGAACACCCCTATAAATGGTTTCGGTTGATCAAGCACAAAGAGAAAGAAAGAGAGATTTTAGGGATATATCCAACTAATGAATCCTTAATCTCTATTTATAACCTTCTTAATACTTGGTCAACAAGCAAAAGCCCAATGGCTGAAAGGGATTTCAATAAAATTCCTTTATAAAAAGGCAAGTTATGTTTTCTGACAACCTATGACGACAAAAAAACTATCCGAAAATCAAGGAAGAATAAAAAGGAAGCATCGAAGAAGCTTCAAGTGTGGAGATCCAAATCACTTATTATGATTGCCCCAAAAACCTTCCGTGATCAAAAGTCATTCGTTGTTCGGAAGTATGAGCGATAGTGGGAGATGACTACAAAGAAAGAAGAGAATTGGCCTCATGGCTCACTTCAAACAGGAAACAATCCGATAATCTTTATAGAGTAGTTTCATCTTTAGATAAACGAATCTAGGCAAAAAAAAAGAGTATGACCAACTTTGTCAAATTAGTCCTTAGAATTATTAAACAAAAACAACAGCATCTAAAGGCTAAAAAATAATCACACAAAAAAGACCCATAACGAACAAAAAACCAAGTCTAGACATATCAAAAAAAGGTAAAGAAACTAGTACAATTGTGATGCTACTCATTGTAATGAACTATATATTAGAAAGTTTAACTCCTCAAAACAAAACTAATAGTTTCGAGAATCGTAGTTCGTCTTTACAAAAAATGGTCGAAATGAAAAAACCGTCAAAAGACAAGTGTGGATTAGGATACACAGAGACTATAGCTTCCCCTAGAAACACTAAAATCAAAAATCTAGGAGGTCATCTTAAGAAGCTCTCTGTAGAACCGGCTGGCCGGTGCCATTCATCAACAGCACCAGTTTGTTTAATCGAACAGCACAGATGTCTGATGACAGTGCAGAAAAAGAAAAAGGCTTGGGAAACCAACGTATAAAACAAAAATGACTCCGTACAATTCAAAAAAGACTATTTAGGCGCAACAAAAGGTAACAAACAACCACAAATCTAAAACTTGGTCAAGGACAAGGAAAAATTAAAAATTCCAAAAACGGCCTAATAAAATACTCCATAGGAGACCCTCGTAGCCTATATACCCCAAAAGCGATATCGCCAAGTATGATTGGAACTATGAACACAATAGAAACAACACTTTCAACCTCCCTATTATTATCAATGTAGTCCTTTCCCTCCATTTCCATACCTGGGCAACCAAACGGTATGCAAACACTAACAGTACACAATACACATTGGGAACAAATGCATGAGATTATTTTATGTATCTATACTCAAAATGTGAAACTTGACCCGGATGAATGGATCCAAGATAAGCGGTTATACTATACATATGAACGGGGAACAAAGATCTCTTTCTCATCCGATAAAACATTATTGATTGAGGTAACAAGTGTTGGTAGTAACATAAAAGCAAATCATCGGCAAAGGTCAATTTCTCATAACTCTCTCCCATACAATGATGTTAGTCATGTAGAAAATCTTAGCGTTTTAATCTTTTTAGCATAGTACCAAATTTGCGATAAAAATACACGGTACTATTTTAGGAAACCGATAGCAAAATAATTAACAAACTGCATAACCATAGAAAAGGAATTAGAAAAAATGGCCTTATACATTATAAAATGGGAAACTCTCCCCACCAAAAGACGTCATTTGTGACTAACCTCTATAAGATGATACTATCGACCTTATGGCCATCGATAGATGGGTCACGCCAATATGCGACTTATTTAATCGCTATCATCTAAAGAGCTTGTTAGAAACTTAACCAAAACTAACATTGAAAAAACAGTTTGCGACGCTTGCAACGTTGGAAAACAAAGTACAGAAAGCATAAGGCTAAAAACATAGTTTCTACTACAAAATGTCTAGAACTTTTGCATGTGGACTTGTTTGGTCCGTCGGCCGTCAAAGTTACGGAGGCAACTCCTCTACACTTTGGCCATTTGTTGACGGACTATTCAAGAAACAATTGGACAAGATTTTAAAACATAAAAAATGAAGCTTTATGATCATTTTTGAAATTCTAAGTAAAAAATACAGTATCCAATAGGTTGCCCACCATTATTTCAATCCGTAACGGATCATGGTCAGGAATTCGATAATGAAGTACAATTCAGATCTTGTTTGTTATGCTAAATTTGGCCTTACTCATAATTTTTCCGGCACAAAGTAACTCCTCAACTCAATATGGAGTAGAATGTTTAAGAATATAACACTACAAGAATGAGTAAACAATGCTAAATGAACAATCAATCCGTCAAAAGTTTGGTGTAATGCCGTTGACCAACCTCCACCTACATTCTAAATAGGAATTTCTTATAGACCTTGTCCTCGAAAAACTACTATGAGCTTTTCAAAGTAGAAAACCCCCAACGTAAAATACTTCATAAGTTTTTGGTTGTAAATGTTTCATTTTAAATACCAAAGACTACCTTACCAAATTCGACCCTAAATCGACCGAAGGTGTTTTCTTAGGATATTCCCCTAATAGTAAAGCTTATGTAGTTCTAAATAAAGAAACCATGAAAGTCGAAGAATCTCTCAATGTTAAGTTTGATGAAACTCCTCCTCCTAATTCACCTCCTTTAGTAGATGATGACTTACTAGAAGTCGACATTATAGAAAACCAAAGTAAAGACTTAGAAGTCAAGGAAAATGAACCATCAAATAAACAAATCTCAAACATCAAAGAATCTAAAGATCATCCCTTAGGAACCGTCATAGGAAACCTTAATCAAAGAACTCTAAGATCTCAAGTTCAAAACCAAAGCAACTTCTTTTGTTTTGTCTCCTCCGTAGAACCTAAAAACATTAAAGAAGCCATACAAGACGAAAGTTGGACTATGGCTATGCAAGAAGAACTAAATCAATTTAAAACTAATGACGTTTGGTGTCTTGTTCCTCCTCCCAAAAACCAAACTATCATCGGTACAAAATGGGTCTTTAAAAACAAACTTGACGAAAATGGTGTCGTGTCTAGAAACAAAGCAAGACTTGTAGCACAAGGATACAATCAACAAGAAGGCATAGACTTCGATGAAACCTATGCCCCGGTGGCAAGATTAGAATCTATAAGAATCCTTCTTGCGTATGCTTGTGCTCATGACTTTAAACTCTTTCAAATGGATGTCAAAAGTGCTTTCCTAAATGGTTTTATAAACGAAGAAGTGTATGTAGCCCAACCTCCTGGATTTGTAGATTTTGAAAAACCTAATCATGTGTTTAAACTTAAAAAAGCTCTCTACGGTCTCAAACAAGCACCCAAAGCTTGGTATGATCGACTCAAAGCCTTCCTTCTTGATCATAAGTACACCATGGGCTTAGTAGATAACACCTTATTTACTAAGAAAAAGGATTAACATATCATCATTGTCCAAATCTATGTGACCGGACATCATCTTCCATCTCCGGATCAACTGTCAAAACTTATGGAATATTATCTCCAAAATCATGCATGATGAGTTTGAAATGAGCATGATGGGTGAATTGAATTTCTTCCTTGGTTTACAAATCAAACAACTCGAAGATGGAATCTTCTTCAATCAATCTAAATATGTAAAAGAAATGTTAAAGAAATTCGGTCTTGAAGACGCCAAACCAATCAAAACTCCTATATCCTTCGAATCCAAACTCACCCGCGACAAAAAGGGCGAACCCATCAACGACACTAAATATCGTGTATGATTTGAAGTTTTACACTATCTAACCCTAGTCGCCTTGAATAACATGTTTAGTGTAGTCTTTGGCTCGTTTTTCAAAGAGCTCCTAAAACCTCTTACCACCTCGAAAGCCCGTAAAAGAATCTTTCTGTTACATCCAAAAGGTACTCTCATCACTAGGCTTATGGTATCCTCATAGGAACCATCTTGAGACTACGTTCTAGCCAATTCCGACCATGGCGGGAGTACTATGTAGACCGAAAAGCACTAGTTGTGTATGTACCTTCATAGGTTTGTTGTCTCACCTTAATGAGATGTCTAACAAACAAACCGCCTTAGCTATCTCAACCAACCGAATCCGATATACGTGTCCTCCGGAAAAGCCTTGTCAACAAGCCTTAATGGATGAAACACGCTCTAGTAGATTATGAAGTTAAGTTAAATGACGTACCTGTTCTTTGTGACAATAAAGGAGCCATAAACTTAAGCAAAAATCTCGTTCTTCACTCTCGTACTAAACATATAGAGATCCGTTATCATTTTCTCCGTGATAACATTAAAAAGGGTAATATCTCTATCGAAAAGGTTGCACTCGAAGACAATATTGTCGACATTCTAACCAAACCTCTTAAAAGAGAACCTTTCAATCTCCTTCGACTCGGTCTTGGATTAATGGAACCAAACGTTTAAATCTAAAAGCTTTCTTGTGTTTACTCTTCTTTTTTAAATACAAATAAATCGTTTTTTCTTTAGTCTCGTGAACGTCTTCAAGGAAACACATGGACAATATGTCGTTTCAAACACGTTCATTGTAGCTACATTAAAAGGAGGCTTAAGGTTTTTCTCTCAAAATAAAACAATTTTTTCTGTCATTGAGTCAAGGAAAACTGCACCTCCAACATATCAAAACTTTACTCAAAAACTTACTACAAAAACCCAGTCTACCCGTCGGCCGGTGCCATTCAAATTTCAAACCGTGCCCCTTTTTAGAATACACTCAGCAGTACCCGACTGTCCTTTTCTCAAGCTATTAATAAGTAAATTTTTTCAAATTTAAATCCAAGTTTTCCATCCTTGTCACATCACTTAGGCTCTAAGAATAGAAGTTGACATGTGACATAATCTAATCATTAGATTTTAACTAAATTTACAAGTAAAACATTTAAGTCCACCTCAAATCTTCTTCTATAAATAGTGCACCATTTTTTGCCCTTCTCCTTCACTCCTGCTTCTCTTGTCTTACCTTTCTTCACAATGCCTAAAGAGAACAAAACTAATCTAAAACGAACCGCAGGAATTAATGTTAGGCCATGTTGCTTTGTCAATCCAAAAACTTCTTCTCCTCCCTATTAACCATTCTCTCCACCATTGGACTACACATCGGGAGCTCTACCAACTTCTCTAATAACCACTCCACCACTATCTCCAATCAATACGACAATTAGCTCCAATGAAAATTGCTTGCTTACTCCTAAGTTAACTCATCCTCCATTGACTTCGCCACCACCCGACCTACCAACCAACCTACCAACTTACCTTCCCCGGTAACTAATAACCTTGATCACCCATTGAACACTTGTTCCTCTACTACTACACTTCTCATCTTCCTTGATTTGCTAGGTGATCTTCCACCATCAACAACGAATCCATCACCGATCCTAAACCATCCTTTGCAACCATTGAACGTTTGGCAAATGAACCACCTCCTATTCCTCCTATGGACTCTATTTTTTCTTCGCCAACTCCGAAGTTAGAACCAACACTTCCTCCTCTCTATTCACAATGCTTGCCTAATCCACCTTCTCAACTCCCACCTCTTCTGCCATTAGGATCTAACAACCCTTTTCCTTTGCTCACCCATGAGATGTTTTGTGAACATTGCCAAAGAACTCAAGTCTTGGTCGACAATCTTCAAAGAGAAATGAGATTCATTCTCAACCACATTCTTGACTGCCTAAATGTCATAACTCACAACATCTAATAAAAGAGACTTAAGTAGTAGAATAAAACTAAGTAGAATCATTAGGAATCCTCATTAAGAATCTCTTGCTCATCCTAAGTTATTGTATAATCCTTTATGTTATTGTTGTTCCCTAATTAAAAAGTATTTTTTTTTTTTTGGGTTTGCTTGGGCATTTTTGATATCTTTCCTTCAAAAAATTATTGTATAATTTCCCGTAGATCATTGACTTTTTTTAGTTAGCCGGTGCCATTCGATAACAAACCGGTGCCATTGATAAATCAGCACCGGCTAGCCGGTACTACAGCATGCCATTTCTATTTCTTAGACCCCTAACTTTTCTTTGCAGGAACTAACAAAGCAAGGGGGAGCCTATCTCATTGTTTCTAACATATTTGTTTGTAGTTACCATAACATTCATCAAGGGGGAGCTTTCCATCTTAACAATATCACTACATTTCTCATACATTTGCATTCCATTTCTGTTTTGATAAAAAGGGGGAGAAAGTAACCAAGTTTAAATACAAGTTTAATCATCCCTTTGCCCTAATATGTTTCGTCGTTAATAAAAAGGGGGAGATTGTTAATACAAATAAACCGGTTTTAAACAAAACATTTTACAATCAACTTAGGCTAAGGTTTTATTAATGACAAAACATAACAAACCATTTTTCTCAAACCTCTTATTATCTCAAAACATGATTTCTTTACTATCTCCTAACCCTTGAAGAAAAGCACATGCAACTTTAAAAAGTGTACAAATCTTTTTTTAAAAACCCTAACTTTACACAAATCACTTGACACATATTAATTTAATTACCATCATTTATATAAAAAAAATGCATGCAAATCCAAGAAATCTCATATGATTACACAAAATTATCTAAGATTTTGTCAAAACAAAAATCCGGATTATAAGTATACTTATTCCGGTGCCCGTATGTTTTTGCAAGCCGGAGCCCTCTGTCAATACACCGCAGAACCGGTATACAGTAAAATTTTTTGTGCTGTAAAATACCAAGAGCCATTGTCATGTTTTCACACACCATTCTTATCTAATTTCCTCCTCTAACCAACTGATCTCTACTCACTCTCTAGCATCTCTTTCTTACATCTTGTATAGGTAATTCACTTTAATAAAGTAAATTTGCCAAATACCGAAAGTTTCAAGCACTCCTAAAAAGTGTCTTTGAATCTTGATTCATCTTACATCATTGTCAAGAGAACATCTGGCATTGATTTATTGGTGTATTAGGTTAGTTTGCATCAATTGTAGTTTGTGTTATTATCGATTCTCGTGTGTGATGAAATTCGGTGATCATCTTTGTAACCTTATAAGTGTACCATGTTGTAAGGGGCATCTCCGCCAAGTAAACTGACTCCGTGACCTAGTGTATAACAAACCTCGAGTAGGTGACTCGGGAGTGAGTAGGTCAAAGAATGTCCTTGTAGCTGAACCATCTTAAAACTTATGTCCCATGAACTTTTTATCTACACTCTATCTTCTCTTTACTCTTACATCTCTTACTTCTTAATTATCAAACCTCAATATCTAGATCACTTCACTAAAAGTTTCAAACAAAGTGTTCAACAAGTTTTAAAAGGCCAAATATTTTAGAAAACTATTCAACCCCCCTTCTAGTTTTCCATACCTTATTTTGTAAAGTGGTACACAATCCCATCAATTCATTAAGTTTAAGTCTATTCTCATCACTTCAAAGTGTGTTACCTCTTGCGAGCAGTGAATCATTGGAAAGTTTAGATACATTCTCAAACCTAGTTTGAGCAATAGTATCCCCCATGGTTTCTTGGCACCTGGGACCACCACCTGAAGTAGTTCCTAGGAAACTAGATTCATTAGGTGTTGCCTTAGATCGGGTCTTAGTTATGTTACCATTGTCCTGCTCTGCTTCTAAGCTAGAAGCAGTAGTGGTAGCCCTCACCAAACTGTCACCCAACTCCTTATGAACAGCCTCATCTGCAACATTGTCACTAGGATCACTAGGCTAAGGTACCTAAGTGTCCTTTCTTGTAGGCTTCCTAGGTTTTTGTGTCTTTTGTAGTTGAGTAGATGGTTGAATAATAGTGAGTGTGTGATGGGGATCAGTTGGATTTGCTGAACCTTTACCCATTTGTGATTGGTGTTGCACCACCATTGTTAGAAATAAATGTGTTACTCTACCAGAAAAACCTTTTCCTACCCTTCTCATATTTCTAAAAATCTTCTTAGTGGGAGAGGGTGCATTATAAATTCTCTTATGAGTTGGTAACCCATCAAGTTGTTGATTCAAAAATACTTGTACAAACCTTGGATACATCAAAAATTTCCCAGACACATTATCCAAGTTTCTAATCATACCTTCAAAAATGTATTTTGAAAAGTTAAACTTCTGATTTGTAGCCAAATGGATAATTGCAGATGTCATAGTACTACTAAACTCATTCCATGCAGTAGTCTTTGAACATAGGCATTGTAGAATAGTATGAATCAGAAATTTTCATTGTGGAGAGAAGAATGGCTTATAAAAAGTGAGCTTCTGTGAAATTTTCTCATATCCCATCAATGTAAGTTGTTCAAAAATGGTAGAGTTTGGTAAACAATCAATACCTTCCTCATCTTCTAGTTTAAGATCTCTTCTCACAGATGCTTCAGAGATAATTATCTTCTTGCCATCTACTAAGGCATGCAACTGTACTTCCCCATTGATAGTTTTGACCACGCCAGTAGACAAGAATTGTTCAATGCAAGAGATATATATATATAGTGGGATTAACCGTTAATGCATATCTTATAGGTTGTTGCAATTAAAAAATACACAATTTGTTGCAAACCCCATCACTTTCTTTCTGCGGGTTTTTAGGAGACAAAAATGCGACTCAATGTTCTGATATCAGCAAACTTTAGATTCGACATTTGTGTTGGGTTTTGATGATGGATGATAAAATTGAGTTAGGGTTTGTGATTAGAGAGTTTACGAAAGTATGAAATCGATTAAATAACTGATTGAAACCCTTAATCGAAGTATTTATGGAAAATACCCTCAACAGATTTAACTTTCACCCACCAGTAGTAAGTTATGCCTAGCAGTATTAACTTAGAACCAACAACAGTAAGTTATGCCTAACAGCATTAACTTTGAGTCACCATCATTAACTCCAATTCCATTCTAAATAGATTTTCCATCATCAATTTAACACTTTTCTTTGATTTTCCTGCAAACACTTGTACAAAAACTGGTATGGGTCACTCCAAAAATGTGTGACGATATACATATGGTCACACATGTTTTTTTGGGTGTTTGTCAATAAAGATCGCGCCACTGTAAGTCACATACGGTGACGTTAGGGAGTTTATGGCTATTTCCATTGAAAAAGAGTGACCAAAACCCGAATATGTGTGACAAATTAGGCACAAGTTTTGTTGGATTAATCAGTATTAGTGACCGTAAACA
>BQNB010095856.1:0-25763 GCA_026074375.1 Tanacetum coccineum
GTACAATTCAGACATTGGAGGATATGTTGAGAGTGTATATGATCGACTTTAGTGGCAGTTGGGATGTCCACCTACCGTTAGCTAAATTTTCTTATAATAATAGCTACCATTCTAGTATTTAATGTGCTCCGTTTGAGGCACTGTATGGAAGGAAGTGTAGGTCGCCCGTTCTGTGGGCTGAAATTAGAGAAAGCGGGATGATAATAAGGTAGTTTTGATAAAGGAAAAGCTCAAAGCGGCAAGAGATCGTCAAAAGAGCTATGCTTATAATAAGTGCAAGCCACTAGAGTTTGAGGTTGAGGATCAAGTGTTATTAAAAGTGTCACCTTCGAAAGGCGTGATACGTTTTGGAAAGAAAGGTAAGTTGGCACCGAGGTATGTAGGACCATTTGAAATTCTTGAAAGAATCGGCCCTGTAGCTTATCGATTAAGATTGCCCGAAGAATTGAGTAGCGTGCACGACACATTTCATGTGTCGAATTTGAAGAAGTGTTTGGCGGATGCAAATCTGCATGTGCCACTATACGAGATTAAGGTTGACAAAACCCTTCATTTTGTTGAGGAACCCATAGAAATTATGGATCGTGAGGTTAAGAGTTTGAAACGTAGTAAGATTCCAATCGTTAAAGTTTGTTGGAATTCAAAGCGTGGCCCTGAGGTCACGTAGGAACGAGAGGACCATGTGAAAGCTAAGTATCCCCGATTGTTTGTTGACCGTGCTGTTGAACCTACTAGTCAAATTTTGGGACGAAATTTCCTTAAGGAGGGGATATTGTGACAACCATGAATTGAGCAGGTTAGCCAAACCGTTAGAGTTGACTAAAGTATTTATATGTGTTATAATTGTGTGTTTATGTGATCTTATATGAGTATTTGATATCAATCCGTGATGCGTGTTCATCTATTAGTGATTGAGTTGTGGTTTTGGTAGCTATTTCATTTCGTTCACATTTTGTGACGATGAAAATGATAGCATGATTTTATTCGTTATCGTGTTATTTGGTGAATAATTATGGTATAAGCGTTAAGAGAATATAGCGCATTTTTAAGACTGAATTAAGTCTAGTATTTAAGTTAATTAAGCGTAGGTTTTTCTAATTTAGGAAAGTAATTTATGAAATGAAATTTATAAATAGTAAGTTTAAAACTAGTTTTTACTTAAAACGTTTACTAAATTAATTAAGGGTTTTTATAAAAATAATAAAATAAGGGTAAATATACATTAAATAATATTTAATAAAATAAAATAAATTTTATATAGGGGATGTTTGTTCGGCCGTATATTAGAAAAGAAAAAAAAGAAACCAATTTGACTACAATTAGGAGTCTAGGTAACTAAAAATACAAAATCAAGAAAAATCCTAAATCACTTTTCTCCCCTCTTGTTCTTGTGATTGGCCGAAACCCCAAAGAAGAAGATTTTTTTTTAATCAAGATTAAAGGTGTTGATTTGTGTGTACTAGGGTGAACGGTTTAGGTATGATTTCAATTAAATTCTTGTTTAATTCTCCTTATATTAGTAACTTTAATTGATGGATACACTTAGGTTTCATTAAAATTCAGTAAACTGTTTAGAAGATCGTAATCAATTAGGGTGTAATTAATGGTGTTTGGATGCGTTTGATTAGGTTTAGTTGTTGTTAAATTCGGAATTAAAACTGGGCAGATTTTTAGGTCATCTTGTAAGTGTCATAACTTGGTTATACGGATAGATTTTATTGATTTTCTTGAGCCTAAAAATACCTACAGAGAGTCTACTTTCAAACCTCATTGGTTTCATGAATTAAAAGTGAGTGTAAGTCAGTCAAAATAATTTTACAAGATTCGTTGTCGAATCTGAGTTTTTGGGGCATATTCTGGTTTGTGTTTGTGAGGTCAAAACCCATATCAAAATATCTTTTTAATTGATGGGATTGATACTGTAGCAAGTTCATGATGTGTATGATTTTCTAGGATTTTTGTAAAATTTTCCTAAGTGTTTAAATGGGTCTGATCAAGCTAAACTTTTTGATGGTCGAATCAGATCCGAATTTGAGTACTTTGTAATGTTGAAATTTTATTAAATAGTTAGGCTTGATATTATTTTTTCTAAAAATCACAGTAGTTCATAACCCATTGGAAAGGTATAAGTAAGGGCATTTAGCCTTGGGCATTTAGCCTAATCGCGTGTAACATAATATGAACATAGAAGTCCATCAATTGATTGTTACATCGTCTTGGGCATTTAGCCTAATCGCGTGTAACACGTGTTTTATTTATGTTTAGTTGATTTCAAGGAATTCGTGAAGTAGCTGTGCATCAGGTGAGTTTCATAGTCCCATTTTTCCGTTTTTAAATTAGGATGCAATTGATGTAAATGTTTTGAAAATGTTTCATTGCTGTGATTATGTGTTTTAAATGCGTATGGACATTACATGACTATTATATGACTATGTGATACATGTTGATATTGAATGGGATCGGATGAGTACACATACTCAGTGTTATTTGTGGTATTGATTTAGGATCAGATGAGTATGTAACACCCCAAATCTGGGTAGCAGCGGAATGTTGAATATCCGAGGGCGTTACTTCATAGATCAATAGCACAAGATATGAGAACGACCACTAAACGTGTCGTTTAAAAGATACATTGGATTTAACAAAATACTTGTTCGTTACATAAGCTCATGGCTTCAAATTATTCGACAACATAAGTAAAGATTTCGGTTTATAACAAATGTCCCAAAATGTAATACGCCCCAAATCTTTAGTATTAATTCTCCAAAGAGTAACCCCCAATGTATCTTGACACCTCGTGCCTTATTGACCTGAGAAAACATGCTTAAAACGTCAACATAAAGTTGGTGAATTCATAGGTTTATGTAAATCAATTGTAGGACCGCAAGATTTCCAAGTGTATGATTAAGCAACAGATGCAAACATCATAAAAAGTAATTACGTTTTCCTAAGCTCATGACACCGAAGCTCGACGTATATGAATGCAATAAATTGCCAACATTTGCCCATGAATGATGTTCTAACCCGCAACATCCCAAATCCGACATGGTATACGTTTGTTGTCCGGCAGACCGGCACAGTGAGCGCTACTCACCCAAACGGGGACGTCAATCCCAAATAGATCTATTTATAACATTCACGCTCGCAATCTAGCGATTGACAGTTCATGATAAAAGGGCTCAGTGGGTTATCGCTACTTAGGCAAACACGTAATCATAGTATAAAATGTACACTTGCGTCCAATTTGTAAAACAAAGCATGTTCTCACCCCAACGATGTAAATCATTTAAATAATTGTAAAACATAGGGCTATGAACTCACCTTAGTAAGTAGTCCTCTGAAAATGATAAATATATCCAAGAATGGCAAATGGATCACACCGTCAAATACCTAAGTAAATACGGCCAGTCTTAGTCTACAAGTTTAGGCTAAAGACTTAATGTATAAACTACAATAGATTGCTAGTTTATATATACGGTTATCACTTATGTGGTGGTGCACATGTTTATTGTATTTGTATTCACTTGAAGGCTCTTGGGAAGGTATACGATTACACACGTTCTTGTATAAACGTTATTAATAAATATTCATATTTATTAAGCCGTGGTTTAACTTGTATAATATCCGGTAACTATATCACTCGACCGGTATGTTAAGTGGTTATAAAAACTCACTCTTGTTCATAGAATACCCTTAGGTTTTCTATAATTACAAAACAGCCCTTAGGTTTATGAATTATATATACTATTTACATTTTAAACCTTTAGGTTTCCACTTGTGCACTTTTGGTCCTTCAATCTTTACAAAGTTACACTTCTGGTCCTTATACCTTTTAAACAGCCCCTTAAGTTTCAGAAATGACAGGAATAGCCCCTAGACTTTATAGAAAACAGTTTATGACAGTTTTAACCCTCAAGTTTCCAAATTTACACATTTAGTCCCTTAACTCGTAAAAATCACATTTTTAAGCCCGATTAAGTTCTAACAAGTGGCATTTGGTTTTAACGGACTCCAATAAGCCATATAAGCTGGGTCAGCTTATAAATAAGCTCGGATGAGCTTATTTTGGTCTTATTGGGCTTAGTGGGCTCGTTAAGAGTCCATTAAGCAAGGTAATGGTCCAATTAAGATTGTAAGAGTACATAAGCACTCATTTGGCTTATATAAGCTTATGTGAGACTGTTTGGCTAAAAAGTAAGCTCGGGTGAGCTTATTTGAGCTTATTCGAGTTTGTTGGGCTCGTTAGCCCATCAATCATAACCCGAAACGTTTTTAAGGGTCCATTAGGGTTTCACTACATGATCCAACTTATTTTCTCATCTTATTAAGCACTTATGATCATAATTAATCTGTTTTCACTGTATGGCTTATTCAATAAGCTAGTAAGCTCGTTAATGGGCTTTCGAGTCCATTAAGTGTTCGATATGGCCCTTTAAGCTTTTGGACTCACTCCTCTAAGGTCCATTAGCTTTTCTAAAGTTGTCATAAGTCCTATAAGCTGCTTAAGCTCACAAATAAGCTGCCAAAGCTTATTTGTGGCTTATGGACTTTCGTGGTCACGTAAATGGGCTACCAAGCCCATTAAGGGTCCGTTTGTGTTTTTAATAAACGTTTTAGGTACGTATAGGGTTAATAAGCACATAGGTCTCTTAATAAGCCCGAGGGTGCTTATAAATAAGCCGTGGGCCCACCAGGTTGGCTTATTGGGCCTGTTTGGTTTCGTACGTGGCCATTGGGCCCGATAAGCCCATTTGGGGTTTCTTTCATGCATGTTTATCATTCCCAAGTTTAATAAGTTCCTTAGTCCGACAATAAGCTCGAATGAGCTTAATAAATAAGCTACGGGCCTCAACCGTTGGGCTGTTGGGCCTGTTGGGCCCGAACATGGGCCGCTTGGATTATACGAGACTATATGTGGCCCATCAACCTCCCTAGTGTCCCTTAGGTCTCGATATTATTCTAAATCACCAACGCAAGCCTATTTAAATCACGTATAGAGGTCGCGGTTGTTCCATGCATGCGTTTATATGTTTCGTATACTCCTTCCCAAGCCAATGTATTGTGTTTACACGAAAAGTTTACGTATAGTTTATGTAATATTCGTGTATAAGGGTCATTGTCTGCGTTGATGTTCACGTTGGTATCTAAGCGTACACGTTTGATACATTAGCTCATTCTCAAGTCATTTTTCACATGTTTTAACATATTCATCACCACACAAGTCTTTTACAAGTATTTATATGTACGTACGTCTACATGGGTTCACGTTAGCGTGTCCTTTTCATATTAACGTGACACAATGTCTAGTTAACAAAGAAAACAAATGATTATGAAGTGTACAAGTTCTAGCGTGACTTACAAAGGGTCCTAGAGTTCTTGTTCGAGTGTTGGACGTGTAGAATGCCAATCCCAAATGTATACACGATCGTATACCAAGCCCTAAGCTTGCAAAGCTTTGTAAACACTAAACCTTAGCTCGTGTAGTCCCTTGTGAACTTGTATGAAGAGCCTTAGTGTTACTTGTTGGTTCGAAGGTAATGTGAGGGTGGTTGTTTGCGGTTTATGACCCGAATAAGAGAAACAAATATGTGTTTGGTTGTTTGAGAGAGTTTAAGGTGTGTGTGAGTTTTCAAGAGTGTAAAAGGGTAAATATACATGGGTATTTATAGGCAAGGTATTTAGTTACACTTTCCTAGTCCTAATCTAACCAAAACTGGCCCTAACTAGGTGGTTCTGTAGTTTCTAATTAGCCTCACATTATTTCTTGTTAAACCACTTAGGTACATTTCTTAATTACATAATCTAAGTACAGAATTTACCAATATCTAGCAAAATCTTAAGGTTTGTGTACATGTATGTGTTATGCCACGGCATCCAAGAGAAAAAGGAGTCAAATGGTTATTAACCATTGTGTAATGAGTTAACTAGGAACACTTAGTACATGTTTTAATTAAACATGGGTTGTACAAGTACTTAGGGATCATTAGGAAGATTTCTAGGTGCTTTTGTGTGTGTGTATCCTTGTTTCTAGCCGTGGCATCCAAAGGAGCAAAGAGAGGGATTAGTTGGCAAATTTGGGACAACTAGTACCTTCCTTAATTACCTAGGATTGTACATGTACCTTGGAGAATAAATCAAAGATTTGCTAGTTGATTTATGCTACCTATATTCGGCCAAATGGCTTAATGACACAAGATTTGAATAAACTTTGTGTTTAAGGTTTAAAAGTGGTTATTGGTTTGAGTCTAGGTAAGTCTAGGCATTTCCGGGGTGTGTCTAAATGTATTTTATTGCGAAACGTAAGCCTCTTACGTGACCAATAAAAATAAAATACGCGAAGTTAATAATTATCTTCTTAATAATTATATAACACTTGTTTGACGTAAACCTTAATTTATTTGGTGACCGTTTACGTTAAATGATTATTTCTAGTCTACGCGATTTAGCTTAAAAGTTAATTTAAAAGTAAACGCGTATTGGACCAAAATAAATAGTGACGAATAATAGGAGTCGTAAAATGACCTGAAATTGAGAAATGTTACACAACTAGAAAGGATCACTTCCCCCTTCCCTTTATTGATCAAATGTTAGAACGTTTATGTGGGAATGAATATTGTTTCTTTCTTAATGGATTTTTAGGATTCTTCCAAATTCCAATCGCACCCGAAGATCAAGAAAAGGCAACATTCACCTATCCTTATGGGACTTTTGCTTACCGAAGAATGCCTTTTGGGTTATGCAACGCTCCAGCTATCTTTCAAAGATGCATGACGGTAATTTCCCACGATATGGTAGAAGACTTTATGGAAGTATTCATGGACCGCTTCTCAGTATTCGGTAACTCTTTTGATTGTTGTCTAGCTAATTTTGATATAATGCTTGCTAGATGTGAAGAAACCAATCTGGTGCTGAATTAGGAAAAATTCCATTTTATGGTAAATGAAGGTATTGTTTTAGGACATAAAATTTCGAGGGCAGGTATTGAGGTCGATAGAGCTAAAATAGATGTAATAGCTAAGTTACCGTACCCAACAAATGTAAAAGGAGTTATAAGTTTTCTGGGGCATGCTGGATTTTACCGAAGATTCATAAAAGACTTTTCCATGATCTCTAAACCAATGACAAAACTTTTGATGAAAGACGCAAAATCTGATTTTTTTGATGATTGCAAAAAGGCGTTTAACATTTTAAAAGAAAAATTAACCACCGCGCCTATCATAATTTTGCTCGATTAGAATGTGCCCTTTAAATTAATGTGTGACGCTAGTGACTTCGCTGTTGGAGCTGTTTTGGGACAAAGAATAGATGGGAAATTTAAACCTATCTATTACGCCAGCAAAACTCTGAATAATGCCCAAGAACATTACACCACCACTAAAAAAAAACTTCTTGTAGTTGTTTTCTCCTCGATAAGTTTTGTCCCTATCTTGTCTTATTGAAAACGATTGTCTAAACTGATCATTTTGCTTTGAAGTATTTATTTAGTAAACAGGACGCCAAACCAAGGCTCATAAGGTGGGTTTTGCTTCTTCAAGTTTTTGACATCGAGATTAAGGATAAAAAAGAGGGAGAAAATTTAGCTGCAGATCATTTGTCAAGACTTAAAAACCCGGAGTTAAGTACATTCACGAAAGAAGAGATCGCTGATGAATTTCCCGACGAACATCTTATGGCATTAAAAACCGAGATCAATAACGACGAACCATGGTATGCGGATTATGTTAATTATCTCGTTGGAAAAATTGTGCCTCGAAACTAGACACCTGAAAAAAGAAGAAGATTTTTATCTCAAGTAAAAATTATTTTTGGGATGAACCGTACGCATTCAAGCTATGCCCGGACAATATAATGAGAAGATGTGTTGCTGGAAACGAAATCTCTGAAATTTTGGCACATTGTCATTCAGGACCAAGTGGGGGTCATCATAGTGCGTCGGTAACTAGAAGGAAAGTTTACGAATCCGAATTCTTCTGGCCTAGTATCTTTAAGGATGCCAAAGATTACGTGATGAGATGTGATACATGTAAAAGATCAAGAAACATATCATCAAGAAGTGAGATGCCTCAAAACAATATTCATGTATGTGATGTATTTGACGTATGAGGGTTGGACTTTATGGGACCCTTTCCTAACTCGAAGGGTAACAAGTACATCTTAGTGGTGGTTGATTACGTATCAAAATGGGTTGAAGCTCAGGCACTTCCTACAAATGATGCTCGCGTTGTGATTAAATTTTTAAGAAGGCTATTTGCAAGATTTGGAGTTCCTAAAGCATTAATTAGTGATCGGGGGACACATTTTTGTAACTCTCAGTTAGAAAAAGCCTTGCAAAAATACGGAGTAACTCATAAGTTGTCAATAGCATATCACCCCCAAACTAATGGGCAAACCGAGGTAACCAATTGAGCTATTAAACGCATCTTAGAAAGATTAGTTGGATATAATCCGAATAATTGGTCCGAAAAGCTAGACGATGCATTATGGGCATTCAGAACCGCCTACAAAACGCCCACAGGATGCACACCTTTTAGATTGGTTTATGGAAAAGCCTGTCACTTGCCTGTGGAGATCGAACATAAAGCATATTAGGCGCTAAAACAATGTAATATGGATCTCACAGCAGCAGCAAAAAACCATTTCATGGAACTTAATGAATTGATAGAATTAAGAGATAAACAAGGAGAGAACTAAGAAATGGCATGACTCTAGGCTTCGAGGGGACAAAGATTTCAAGGTAGGAGACCTAGTATTGATGCCAATCTATTGATAGATTCTATCTTGGCTGGATCCACATGTATGTCTCTGCTATCAATGACGTGACCGAGAAATTGTACCTTCGGGATCCAAAATTCACATTTTGAAAACTTGGCATACAACTTTTCCTTTTTAAGCAATTCTAAAATTACCTTGAGGTGTTCTTCGTGCTCCTTCCCGTCCTTTGAATAAATAAGTATGTCATCAATGAAGACAATTATGAACTTATCCAAGTAAGGCTTGCACACCCGGTTCACGAGGTCCATGAATACCGCAGGTGCATTTGTCAGTCCGAATGGCATAACCTGAAACTCATAATGTCCATACCGAGTTTGGAATGCCGTCTTTGGAATGTCCTGCTCTCGTACTCTAAGCTGGTGATAACCCAATCTCAAGTCTATCTTTGAATAAAATACTGATCCTTGGAGTTGATCAAATAAATCGTCGCTCCCTCTGGAGTGGATAAACGATTCTTCACTGTCAACTATTTAACTCCCGGTAGTCAATGCACAATCTGATGCCATCCTCATTTTGACTACCAAGACCGGTGCCCCCAAGGTGATGAACTAGGTCTTATTAAGCCTTTGTCGGAATCGCCTGCATTGTTCCGACATCTTCCATTTCGGATTGAGCAATCGATACGGTGCTCGAGCTACGGCACGGATCCTGGTAAAAAAAAAAAAGAAAAGAAAAAAAAAAAAAAGAAAAAGAAAGAAAAAAAAGAAAAAAAAAAAAAACAAAAAAAAGATAAAAAAAAAAAAAAAAAAAAAAAAAAAAAATAGAAATTAAAAAAAAAAAAAAAAAAAAAAAAATAAAATGAAAGAAAGAAAAAAAAAGAAAAAAAAAGAAAAAAAAAAATAAAAAAAAAAAGAAAAAAAAAAGAAAAAAAAAAAGAAAAAAAAAAAAAAAAAAAAAAAAAAAGAAGAATTAATCGATCTTGAATTTCACTAGTCCTGCATGAGGAAGACCCAGTCAAGTCCTCGTGGCAACACCTTAGGAAAATCTCGAACGATTCGTACGTCCTTAAGTTGCTTTCCTTCCGACTTGTCCTCCTCTTTCTTGGCGGATATCTGTGCCAAAAAGATCTGACATCCTTTTGCCATGTACTCTTGAGCCTTTGAACATGAGATAATGGTTAACCGAGATTCTCTCCCGTCGCTACTCTCGTTACCACGAAAGGTCAAGGTTTCATTCCCATAGGGAACTCGAACAAGTTTCTCATCACACACGATTACGGCGTGACACCTTCTTAACCAATCCATGCCGATAATAACGTCGAAACTACCCAGTTCTACGGGCATTAGGTCTATGTTGAACGGGTGGTTTAAGAAATTTAAAGTGCAACCCCGCATAATGGTGTCTATCCCGACTGTTTTCCCATCTGCTAGTTCGACATCATAACTATTTTCTAATGGAGTTGGGGCGATGTTAATCAGGGAACTAAATGCAGTAGATATAAAGCTTCTATCGGCACCAGTGTCGAATAAGATAGATGCATAGTGGTTGTTTAAGAGGAACGTACCCGTGACGACATTGGAGTCCGGGTCCCTCGATGCATTCCCTTTCTTCTCTGCATTCCCAACTGCATACACCCAACCTTGTGCACTCCCATTTCCCCCATCCTTATTCTTCAACTTGGGACAATCCTTCTTGAAATGTCCTGGAGCTCCACATTCAAAACAACCATTCCCTTTGGGATTTGTCCCATTGCCCTTCTGAGTACTAGCAACATTTGTGTTACCAGAACTCCTGCAATCGCGGGCAAAGTGCCCTACCTTGTTGCACTTGTGGCACTTCTGAGTACACGGGCCATTGTGGTAAAAATGGCACTTGGTGCACTTGGGCAAAGATCCCCCATACGGCTTCCTTTTACCTGTCCCCATATTATAGACCTTGGCGACATTCTGCCTCTTGAAGGGTTGTTGTTGGTGACCATGGTTGTTTCTGGATGAATCATCAGCCTTCCTTTTGTTGTCAGTCTGCCTTTCCGCATAGGTGCGGAGTTTCTGATCCATAAAGTCGTTGGCCAACTCAATAGTCTCATCCAACGTCTTAGGTCTGGAAGACTTGACACTTCCATAAATGTTATCGGGGAGTCCACTGATGTACTTATCAATCTTCTCAGTTTCATTAGCAACAAACTTGGTACATATCAGGGTTAGCTCTTGGAAACATTCAGTGTATGTTGGAACATTGTTCCCTTTGACCTTTAGGTTCCACAACTCGATTTCTAGCTTCTTGATTTCACCCTGCGGACAATACTTTTTCGTAATTTTCTTCTTGAGTACTTCCCAAGTCATTAAGTATGCATCAGGACCTAAGGATCTTTCCATCAAGTCAAAGTAGCCCCTAACAGAGTACAGGTGGCAAACTTAACCTGATTTTCAATAGCACAACCACTGATATTGAACAATGATTCCATCTTTTCAATCAACCGGGTTAAACCGACAACGCCTTCATTTCCTTTAAAGTTCAAAGGTTGACACTTCATGAAGTCAGCGTAGAAGCAAGGGCGCATAGTCTGCACGTTCCTTCGGTTGTCCCCGTGTGAACTGTGGCTTCCATCTCCATTAGTGGAGTTTCGCAGAAGAGCTTGATCAGTCATAGCTTAAACGAATTCCGGGGTAATGTTGTTTGGGTTGGTGTTGTTAGGAGTGGTATTCGGTCCTCGGCTTGTCGCAGGTGCCATGATTCGTCTAAATCATAAGAGACAAAACGTGAGGTCACAATCATAACAAGATATACAATAATTTACAGATGTGATATCAACACAAGAGAGGTATATAGTACAACATAACACATCTATTTCATTTATAACTTGGAAAATTTTACATGAAATAGTTTTTGTTACACAAATATAATACAAAAGATCTAAGGCCATGCTAGCGGGGAAAACCCCTAATACTTAACATGCATGTACAACGACCTAGCAAGAAAAATAACATAAACTACTAGATGTGACTGTCAGCATCCCCAGAAGCATCCTGATGATCTGGAATCCTAGCATCTGGTCCTGGCTGTCTAGCTCTCCTCTGCTGCTCTCGGTGTGCTAACAACTCAGCCTGCATGTCACTCATCTCTCGCCTCATGTCTCTCATCACTCGGAGAGTCTCTGTCATCTGTTCCTGACGCCTACAGTCAGTCTCTTGAAGCGCTGCTATCTCAGCCTACTGCATCTGAAAGCGAGTCTCATGTACCTGATGCTGTGTCTGAATGAGAGTACCCTGCAGCTGTAGCTGTGTCTGATGTGCCTGGATATGGGTCTCGTGTGCATACACATGATCACGGTGGGTCTGAAGCTCCTGATGGGTCGCCTGACTCAATCCTATCGAGTGAGCCCAAGCCTCTCGGGAAGCATAAGCCTCCTCCTCCACCATCCATACTGTCTCCTGGAGAGTCATCCTATCCCCCATAAGTAAGTCAACCCGCTGTGAGTCCATAGCGACTCGCTGTGATATACGAGTCCTACCATCCTGAGCATCCTCTAGTAAAGCATACAAGTCCTGTGTGTCACGCTCATGGAGCTCAGCAAGCTCTGTAACCCTAGTATTGACCTCTCCCATGGTCATAGGTGCTACCTCAGGAACTGCCTCTGCCGGATCCACCCAAGTATCCCTAATACCATACCCAACCTCACTAATCCCCTGTCGTCTCGCTTCAGCATCCACGGTGCTGACAAACCCATAATCTGTCCCTCGTCCTCTGATAGGTCTAGCGGTAGAACTCTCCCCGACCTCATACCTGGAGCCTAGAGTGGACAAACACAACCTCTTGCGAGGTGGCAGCTCGGACTCGGGAAGATCATCCCTACGGTCAACAGGTGGTGGTATGTATAGAGATGGTGGTAGTGGTGGTAGTGGAGGTGATGGTAATGCGGTAGTAACTGCATCAATAAGGGCCTGAGTGGAGGCTATCCTGAGTGTCTGGATTTGGGTTGGACACCCAGATGATGGTGGTAATGGTGATGGCACAGGTGGTGGTGATGAATGTGCAGGTGGGGCCGTGCACCTAGCAAGGCGCTCTCCTGCAGAGGGTGGTGATAGTGAGATAGGTGGTGATGGTGATGGAGTAGTCATGGCTAGAAGTCTCTCAACCTCTGCCTCTGGTGGAAGGGATATGGAAGCCTGAAGCCATACAGTGATCCTAGCTCTAGTGGTAGAAATGTCGATGGAGGGTGGTGGTATTACAGGCTTTGTTCTCTTAGGTGGGGAAACAGGCTCAACAATAGGTACAACAACAATGAAGTTGGCCGGAGCTAGGTGCTCCTCCTCCTCCTCCTCCTCCTCCTTGTCGTCCTCCTCGTCCTTATCCTCGTCATCGGCGTCATCCCCAGATGAATCGCCATCATCATCATCTCCATCATCTCCCTTGTCCATAGGATAGTCAATCGGACCATCCTCTGGATCCTCCTCGGGGTCCAACTCAACAACATACCCTGGTGACTCAGCAGTAGGTGAATCAATATGAGGTAATGGCTTTTCCTCATCCGGGAATACATGCTCATCCTCCAATGGTATATACTTAGGGTATATAGGCTCCGGCACGTAGTCAAGATCCTATGGTTATATGAACATAGGCTCACGCTCATCCTCATCCTGTGGTACTGGCGGTGTCTGTGGATCCTCTAGGCCTGGTATGTAGTCCGGTGATGGTAGGGCTACTGGCTGCATCGGGAGTCCATCGTATCCATACACGATGACTCGTGGAGAACCTCCGTCAGATATCTCTTCATCAGCTTCCCAGGAGACCCTGCCTGGCTCAGAATCGATGTAGACAGAAGTGTAGGTAACCGCAGATGATGCAGAAGACATGACTACTGCAAAAGCAAAAATAACTTATATAAGTATTAATTATAAGAGAGATCTGTATGTTATGTCTATAAGTTTTACTTATAAGAGTCTTATAGTAATATACGTAATATAATTTATATATGCGTATATCAATCATGTAAGTACTTAGTAACTACTAATGCTAAAATAGTGTGTATCATGTAAGCATATATGTGCTATATGCAAACAAGTAATGCATGTATGTCCCTGTTAAAATCCTTTGTGAAGCAATTTGAAAAATGGTTTAATAGTCCAGACAAAAACTTTTGACCTGGTTCTCTATAACCTTGGCTCTAGATACCAATCTGTAACACCTCCAAATCAGGGTAGCAGCGGAATGTTGAATATCCGAGGGCGTTACTTCATAGATAAATAGCACAAGATATGAGAACGACCACTAAACATGTCGTTTAAAAGATACATTGGATTTAACAAAATACTTGTTCGTTACATAAGCTCATGGCTTCAAATTATTCGACAATATAAGTAAAGATTTCGGTTTATAACAAATGTCCCAAAATGTAATATGCCCCAAATATTTAGTATTAATTCTCCAAAGAGTAACCCCCAATGTACCTTCACACCTCGTGCCTTATTGACCTGAGAAAAACATGCTTAAAACGTCAACATAAAGTTGGTGAATTCATAGGTTTATGTAAATCAATTGTAGGACCGCAAGATTTCCAAGTGTATGATTAAGCAACATATGCAAACATCATAAAAAGTAATTACGTTTTCCTAAGCTCATGACACCGAAGCTCAACGTATATGAATGCAATAAATTGCCAACATTTGCCAATGAATGATGTTCTAACCCGCAACATCCCAAATCCGACATGGTATACGTTTGTTGTCTGGCAGACCGGCACAGTGAGCGCTACTCACCCAAACGGGGATGTCAATCCCAAATAGATCTATTTATAACATTCGCGCTCACAATCTAGTAATTGACAGTTCATGATAAAGGGCTCAGTGGGTTATCGCTACTTAGGCAAACACGTAATCATAATATAAAATGTACACTTGCGTCCGATTTGTAAAACAAAGCATGTTCTCACCCCAAAGATGTAAATCATTTAAATAATTGTAAAACATGAGGCTATGAACTCACCTGAGTAGGTAGTCCTCTGTGAATGATAAATATATCCAAGTATGGCAAATGAATCACACTGTCAAATACCTAAGTAAATATGGTCAGTCTTAGTCTACAAGTTTAGGCTAACGACTTAATGCATAAACTACAATAAATTGCTAGTATATATATATTGTTATCACTTATGTGGTGGTGCACATGTTTATTGTATTTATCTTTACTTGTTGGTTCTTGGGAAGGTGTACGATTACCCACGTTCAAGTATATATAAAAACATTATTAATAAATATACATATTTATTAAGTCGTGTTCCAATTTGTGTAATATCCGATAAATATTATAACTTGTACGATACGTTAAGTGTTTATAAAAATCGCTTTTGTTTGTACATACCCTTAGGTTTTCTATATTTACAAAAATAGTCCTTATGTTTATGAAAATATAATATTACAATTTAACCCTTAGTTTTCCCCAACATCTATAACACCTTTAGAGGTCTTCATCTTAACACAAGTTACAACACTTTACGGGATCCTACATTCCTCAAAACAGCCCGCTTAAGAATCAGAAGGACAAAACAGCCCCTGGACTTATAAAATAGTTTTGGCAGTTTAAACCACACAAGTTTAAAATTTACACTTTTTTAGTGCCCTTAACTTGTAAAATTCACATTTTAAGCCCAATTAGAGTTCTAACTAGTGGCATTTATATTTTTTAATAACGACTCGCAATAAGCCATATAAGTTGGGCCAACTTATAAATAAGCTCGGATGAGCTTATTTTGGTATTATTGGGCTTAGTGGGCTCGTTAAGAGTCCATTAAGCAAGGTAATGGTCCAATTAAGATTGTAAGAGTACATAAGTACTCATTTGGCTTATATAAGCTTATGTGAGACTATTTAGCTGAAAAGTAAGCTTGGGTGATGCTTAATACCGAGTATTATGGGCTTCGGTTTGGCCCCTCAATCAATAACCCAAAAAGTTTTTAAAGGTCCCATTAGGGTTTCACACATGATCCAAACTTTATTTTTCGTTATCTTATTAAGCACTTAATGATCATAATAATCAGTTTTCACTGGAAATGATTAGTTCAATGAAGCTTAGTAAATCACGTTATAGGCTTTCGAGTCCATTAAGTGTTCGATATGGCCTTTTAAGCTTTTGGACTCACCAATATACCTCTAAGGTCCAAGAGCTTTTCTAAAGTTTGTCAATAAGTAAGTTCCTATAAGCTGCTTGCTTAAGTCTCACTAAATAAGCTACCAAAGCTTATTTGTGGCTTAATGGACTTTCGTGGGTCCACGTACATGGGCATACCAGCCCATTAAGGGGTCCTTGTGTTTTTTAAATAAACATTTTAAAGGTACGTATAAGGGTATAATAACACATAGATCTCTTAATAGCCGGAGAGGTTGATTAAAAATAGAGCCGTAGGCCCAACCAACCAGGTTGGCTTATTTATAGGCCTATTTCGTTTTTGTAGATGGCCATTAGTGCACCAGATAGAGCCCATTTAGGTTATTTCTTTGCTTGTTTTATTTGTTTATCATTCCCAGTTTAATAATTCCATCCTTATCCAACAATAAGCTTGAAATGAGCTTAATAGATTAAGCTAACGGGCCTCAACCTTAGTCTTGTTGGGACCTGTTGTAGCCCAGAACATGAGCCCGCTGGATTATATGAGACTGTATGTGGCCCATAAACCTCCCTAGTGCCCCTTAGGTCTCAGTATTATTCTAAATCACCAACGCAAGCCTATTTAAATCACGTTTAGAGGCCGCGGTTGTTCCATGCATGCGTTTATATGTTTCGTATACTCCTTCCCAAGCCAATGTATTGTGTTTACACGAAAAGTTTATGCATAGTTTATGTAATATTCGTGTATAAGGGTCATTGTCTGTGTTGATGTTCACGTTGGTATCTAAGTGTATACGTTTGATACATTAGCTCATTCTTAAGTCATTTTTCACATGTTTTATCATATTCATCACCACACAAGTCTTCTACAAGTATTTATATGTACGTATGTCTACATGGGTTCATGTTAGCGTGTCCTTTTCATATTAACGTAACATAATGTATAGTTAACAAAAGAAAAACATTTGATTTATGATGTGTAAAGTCTAGCGTGACTTACAAGGGTCCTGATAAGTTTTTGTTTTTGAGTGTTGGACGTGTAGAATGCCAATCCCAAATGTATACACGATCGTATACTAAGCCCTAAGCTTGCAAAGCTTTGTAAACACTAAACCTTAGCTCGTGTAGTCCCTTGTGAACTTGTATGAAGAGCCTTAGTGTTACTTGTTGGTTCGAAGGTAATGTGAGGGTGGTTGTTTGCGGTTTATGACCCGAATAAGAGAAACAAATATGTGTTTGGTTGTTTGAGAGAGTTTAAGGTGTGTGTGAGTTTTCAAGAGTGTAAAAGGGTAAATATACATGGGTATTTATAGGCAAGGTATTTAGTTACACTTTCCTAGTCCTAATCTAACCAAAACCGGCCCTAACTAGGTGGTTTTGTAGTTTCTAATTAGCCTCACATTGTTTCTTGTTAAACCACTTAGGTACATTTCTTAATTACACAATCTAAGTACAAGATTTACCAATATCTAGCAAAATCTTAAGGTTTGTGTACATGTGTGTGTTATGCCGCGGCATCCAAGAGAAAAAGGAGTCAAATGGTTATTAACCATTGTGTAATGAGTTAACTAGGAACACTTAGTACATGTTTTAATTAAACATGGGTTGTACAAGTACTTAGGGATCATTAGGAAGATTTCTAGGTGCTTTTGTGTGTGTGTATCCTTGTTTCTAGTCGTGGTATCCAAAGGAGCAAAGAGAGGGATTAGTTGGCAAATTTGGGACAACTAGTACCTTTCCTAAATAACCTTAGGAAGTTCATGTACCTTGGAGAATAAATCAAAGATTTGCTAGTTGATTTATGCTACCTTTATTCGGCCAAATGGCTTAATGACACAAGATTTGAATAAACTTTATGTTTAAGGTTTAAAAGTGGTTATTGGTTTGAGTCTAGGTAAGTCAAGCCACATCCGGGGTGTGGTCCTAAATAATATTTTATTTGCGAAACGTAAGCCTCTTACGTGACCAATAAAAATAAAATACGCGAAGTTAATAATTATCTTCTTAATAATTATATAACACTTGTTTGACTTAAACCTTAATTTATTTGGTGACCTTTTACGTTAAATGATTATTTCTAGTCTACGCGATTTAGCTTAAAAGTTAATTTAAAAGTAAAACACCGCGTATTGGTTTGGGAAAGACCAAAAAAATCAAAAGTGATGATGGAATGGAAAGGAAACGGAATTATAGGAGTCCGAAACCATGCCTGCCACGTAGAGCCCATAATACACACCCGTCAAAGCCACCCAAACAAAGACACCAAAAAAAAGATCAAGACGTTCATTCAGATGGTTTAAAATAATCTTTGATTAAAATTAACCACGATATCAAGTGGTGCATCTGACCAACGATTCGTATTTTTTTAGGTTACTATTTAACCTCGTACATTTTGTATATTTTTATTTTGGCGTAAAATAATCTTTGCGGGTAACTGGATAGGTTATTTCATGTATGTCCTAAATCATATATTAAACGTGAACCTGATTTTAGACTAATTATTAGTCTACATGCTCTACGTATTTTTATTATTTTACATAAGTATCTTATATGTTGTAATTTTATTTTTATCATTTACGTTTTTAGCTGATCCAAGTCCGAACACACTATATATAATATATAATATATAAGGAGGATATCAATAATAATATAGTATAGTATTTCCGTCGGGTTCTAGATAAACGCTTTTAACCAAAGCAATTATCAAAAACCTTCCGGGTCGTTTCCTCGGCGAGAGGTGAATGGAAATTCAAGGGAATGTTGGGAATCGAGCTTGATTGTCATTTAAATTTTTGGTTTTGGTTTTAAACTATTTTTATACTAAAAATTAAACTAATGTTAATTCTAAGATTTAAAACTACAAGATTATACTAAAATTGATCTAAAAGATAGAAATGACGAAAATGCTTGCTAAGTGACGTGAAATGTTTATCAAGTGCGGGCTTAGGTTTAATGAATTAAAATCCTTAGAAAACAAGTTTCAAGAAATTAAATGACAAGTAAAGTAAAATGCTTTTAAAAATAAATGACAAGTATTAAAATTGCATTAAAAGTAAATGACGGAATGTAAATTGGAAAATACTAATGTTATTTTTTTTAAAGAGCCTTTTTAAACCCGCACTTAAATTCCAAATCACTAATCACTTAGCAAACACAAGTAAACTACTCACTACTCATAACGAAATTCAATTTAACAAACATAGCATTTAACGACAAAAATAAATCTACACTAAGCATGGCAAAAATCAAATAAGCAAAAAATATTATAAAATGATAAAAATAAATCTACTCTAAGTATTGAAAAAGGATTAGAAAATGGAACCGAATTGGAGACCTGCAATTAAACGTAAACCACCCGATTTATTTAGCTAAAGCAAATAATCAAATTCGGTCTAGCTAAATAAATCCGTAAGCTCGGCGCCTCATGAGTTGACCGGTGCCAAAGTCAAACAAATAAAAACAAACTGTTAGAAAAATAACAGTTTATAAACATTTTCAAATCACCATTACTGTTACTATAACAAATTTGTATTTTTAACTTATTATCTACTAATTGAGACCATACGGCCCAACTATGAAATCCTAAAAAACAAACTCAGTCCAATTTATAAACGTAGGTCCAGTATTAAAAGTAAACTAATGACCAAACGTGGCCCAAATGAGAATTTCTACAAACTGAACACAGAAAGCACATAATCTAAAACAAATAAGCCATAACTGTTAAGCATATACGAATAAGCTTAATTTCAGAATAAACTACGAAAACAAGTACTGAATAAGCCGACTTAAGGAAAATAGATTAAGCACTTGATAACAAGACAAATAAGCAAAATGATTTTTAAACTTAATCGAGTATTAAATTAAAACTTTCTAATAAGCTAAATCCTAAACGAGTTGAGCTCTAGATAGATCGAATAAGCAAACAAGACTTTAGCTACTAACAAAAGATCAATGAGATAAGCTCTTAAAACTACAAAACTTAATAATAAGCAAAACGTATCAAGATCTACAACTTTAATGACTAAATAAGCTAAACATTAAACTAGATAAACTCTCAGCTAATTAATAAGCAACAAAATACAGCAACAAGAGTTTAGATCAAGCAGTAAGTACAATACGTTTCAAACATCAATATAAATAAGCGAATAAGCTCTCAAAAGATCAATCAAGCAATATAAGCTCGCTTTTAACCAAATAAGATGATTAGAAGCTTATCTTTACATAAAATATGAGCTCCTAATAAGACAAAATCAAATTAAGCACATAAATAAGCTAATCTCGAGCTTATTTTAGCTTATTATTTTGAAAAGTGTTTTAAAACTTTTGGTAATGAATCGAATTAGCTTGGAGAGCTTATAGCAGTCATTATTTAAGCTTTTAAGGACTTTTGATTCTAATAAGCTAAGAAAATAAGGACGAAAATTTAACTTATTGAATAAGCCAAACGAAAAAGAAATAGAAACGAGAAAATAAGCACCAAATAAGCAAACCGAGATCTCCAACGAATTTTAAACCATTCTTATTACATCATCAGAATAAGCTTTTGAAATAAGCTAGTACAATAAGCAACAAAACTAAAATAAGCTATAACAAATCTAAAATAAGCTAAAAAAACTAAAAGTAAAAGTAAAAAAATAAAATACTCCCTCAAAAGTAAGGGGAGGCGTGTGGTTATATAGGGTGAGAGAGGGGTAAGATTTGTAAAATTGTTCTCATCATTGGGTAATTGAGTAGCCAATTATTGGCCATTAATCATGAGCACACGGATTGAGGAAGTGAAAAAGAATGATCTAGCCGATGTTAGGAGGCCACGTGTAACTTTGACTGCTTCTATTGCACGCAGAGTACTATTTCCGTTGGATTATTTTTGCCGTGAATTTGAAATTGTAATACAAAAGCTCGCCACGTGTGCTATTCTTACTTGCTCATTTCATCTTAGTGCGTTGGCACATGTATATGTTGATTTATTTATAGCTCACGTGACCAATTTTGCTCCATTTTCTCAATTCATTTTCATTTCTTGCGTACAACACCAAAAACGAATCTTGGGCTTTATATAATTCTTGTTGGGCCATGATTTAATCTTGGGCTTGGACAAAGGGATAAATATATGGGTTGGCCCGGCCCATAAAATGGGTTACAGGCTGGCCCATTAAGATCCGAAAGCACAGTTGGACTTGTTTTTCCGTGCTCTTTCCAATGGCATGATCGGGGACTTTTCACGACTTCATCTTAGCTTTGAGTAATAATTAAGCTTGACTAAATTGAGCCCGATAATTCCAGTTTTTGCTCCGTTTTCAATCTTTTTACCTGCAAGACATAAAAATACCAAACAAACATATTTACAATATAATAAAGCATATTTTAGCATTTTTATTTCTTAGTATAGTGTTTAACGGGATATAAAAGATGTATGTTTTAGCAAACATCATTAGCTCAAATATACATCACCTTTAAACCATTAGCTTTTTATATATACACTTAACTAGCTTCATAACCCGCCCGATGGGCGGGTTCGCTCCATATTATTGCTTGACAAAATCTAAGTGGACGTAAGTAAATAGTGAATGACGACAAATATTTTAAACAAAAATGATGGAAACAAATAGACAGTGTTCATGCATTATATGTTAATTGAAAAATTATAAGTATGAGAACTATTAAATTACATGATGCTTATTCATATAAGAAATGAACCTTCTATGTACTAAAAGGTTGTTGTGTAGTTAGTGTATTTGCCGAATTTTTTTGTCAGCAGTAGAAACCAAAACAACCTTCAACCCTTTTCTCTTTCGCCTCGAAACTCTTAAAACAGCTACATAAAGTTGAACGTGTGAGAATACCGGCTTTTGTAGAAACAACTCAACTTGCGAAAATGTTTGCCCTTTTGGCTTCCTGCTTCTTGCCACCTCTTTCTTTTTCTTTAATAGATATATGTGCAGCATTTGCTCTATCCGAAGATTTGTTCAAGATACGTTCATAAACATATGCTCATATCACAACAGATTTGCTCGCTCATAATCCATGATTCATACACATAAGTTCATCCATCTGTAAAGCCTTATTATCAACCAAAATAAATAAAGATTATGAAAGGGTTGACATAGGTTGTGTTTTATTGCAAAAAGATAAAACCCGGGTAGAGTAAAAACAATTTACATAAAAACTAAATGGGCCAAATGAGTATGGCTAAACATGTTGAAAATGGCCAAAATGAAAGTATTCATGAAGGACCGCCCGATTGCGGGCAATCTCATGTGTTACTTATATAAAAGAAATACTTGTGTATATAATTCTTGAAATAACCACTTATGTTATAAAAATAAAGTTGAAATATTACAACACGTGAATGCTATATTGAAAAGCTACTGTTTGAAAATAAAAACCAGCATGTGAATATTAAAAAGTTAAACCCAATTCATAAGCAAATGGTAGGTCACGATTACATGAGATTACATAACTGTGGACAACCCTTTCAAGTCTCAAATATCATGGCCATCATAATCACTGAATGGTGAAAATTACGTCTATTGGACCCATATAAATATCACTGTAGTTGCCATAAACATGAGTGGAGCCCCCTACTTGTGCTCTAGTCTACTTGTCCTTTATAAATCCTGCAAAAAAAAGTTGTAATCTTGTTCATGGAAGACTCTTTTAAAAGAACACATTAAAAGAAGGATTTTCACAATAATTTCATAGAGCTTTCAAGAATGTAAAGCATATGACATATTGTATATAGCACACAAAGTGTCATGACTTTTAGAGCATGAGTGTGGTTCCATTTATGACTTGCAAAAACTGCATGTCACATATAAGGCTTGATCCATGACTCTGATTTTTTCTTGAGTCTTCAATTGCCGACCCATAACCAACCGTATAATAAATGTGTCTTAGGATGCAATGGTTGAACAAAATCATCCTCTACCAAGGAACCTCAACGCCACTCGGGTTTAAGTATTCCCATACTTGCTTAACCGAGGAGTTGGTAAAACAGTCATACTCTTGTTATTGGGTTGTGTCCAGGCCTGATTTAATTAGTGTAATTCTCTCAAGACTGCTGATCATGTTCACTTGTTGGATCTAAATAGAAGGCAACTCAATATGACCATTTTCCATAACTACAATATCAGCAAGGCTTGTTGTAACTTGTAAGTGAGTACCCTTGATCATAATTTTGGTGTTTCGTCCAGAATCAATCACCCAATCTGCTCTAATTAATTTACCACAGAGATGTGGTTATCCCATTACCGACCTAAATTACTACATGATCTCGAATTTGATTCCTCATTAAGAGCAATTTCCTCCAGCCCATCTCACTGCAATATTCTTTCATTATTCGGTACAAGGTATTCCGAAATGTATCTTAAGTTCCCTAAAGATTCATTTTACACTTAAAGAGTACCGTTTATCTGGTCCTTTGATGTACAGAGTGTTTGGACATCACTGAATGACAAGGAAATATGTGATGGCTCTCTTCATTTTGTGGGTCGTAATACCATACTATTGTATACAGCACCCACAAATCATATAATGTTACATTAATAGTTGTATGATAAAAAAGATGTGGAGAAAATTCTTGATAAAAAGATGTATCACATGGGTAATTTGACAACTTCTGATTCTTTTATTTTATGCCTTTAGTTATAGGTTACTATAGAGCTTTGTAGACACAATCCATAATTCAAATTCCTATATTTTATGTCTTTTTTTAAAGGCTTTCATATAGCTTGCAGACAGATTTAGGACTAATTGGTTTGCATTTACAGATATATGCTTGTATTGGCTTGACTAATATATCCATAGGCGCATATAGATGTGCATAACCAGGCCAAAGCCCGTCCCCAAGCCTGAATGTCCTAAACATGTCGATTATTAACCTTCACAACCTGAGTGCCTGACCCGTTCAGGCTAAGCCAAACCCTAAGAAGAGTCCTGAGTATGCCATGACTCGACAATTAACTGTCAAGTCTAATGTCTATAGTTTTTGTGTCGTCTTTTTAGGGATTATTACTGGTCGTAAAGCCATCGACAACACTCAACCACATAGGCAGGAGAACCTTGTAAACATGTGTAATTTCACATGTTCTGATTCTTTTATTTTATGCCATTACTTATAGGTTACTATAGAGCTTGCAGACATATTCATATACCATAACTAAAACTAATGGAAATTGTGATTAGGACCGTCTATATATTAGCACACTTTCGACACTCAATCCAGAACATCATCTAAAATGAATAGAAATCGTTTCTCTCTAAGTTGATCGCTAAGAGATAGTTGTAGGAGATATATTGTCTTCATATTTTTTTTCGCCATTCTTGGATTGATGTGCTTAATTTATTGACTTAAATAAAAGTAAGCAAGTACTATCCATATACTCATAATTATTTGCCTGCTTTGTTTAATTAAAACTACGTGTGGTTTGGTGGTCATGTTTTGGCAGGTCATTACATAAAAACATGAGCTTAGATATTTCTTGATTGATGTGTGAATGGCGTTCTTCGAGTTTGGAACTTTTTAATCGCAACTGGTACTTTAAAATTCAATTTATACAAAAACCTAGATTATGAACAACTAAAAACATCGCGGTTCATAAACGATCATTAATTACACTATAATTGAAATTAAATTACAAATATGAGGAAATATAGAAGTATTCAAGCGATAAGTGAATACAAGTTAAAAAAATGTACCTGAGAGATGTGTTCTTCCCATTCTATGTACTCAATTTGTCTCAAATCATATAACCTGAAGGCAACTGCACGAAGCAAAAAGAAATAAAAAAATTGAGAAATGGCTTTACAATGGGGCATAAGGATGGAAGATGCTCAATACATGTATAAACTCAACGAATTTATTAACGCCATTTTGCTTATCATCAGATAGATATAAAACTTAGATAAAGAAGGTAGGACCATCATATTGCATATGATGACACCATTGCTCGAAACTTACTGTATATGCATTATTTAAGAGCATCCATATTCCGTATGGGTATGAACAAAATATATTTTTATGCTTTTAGAAAGTCCATCACTTGCTATTATTAACCACTCGTCCTCTTCGATTCTTGTTGTGAAAGTTATTTCAGACACCTCTAACTGTGGTATATTGAACACCTTCATGTGGATTAAGGAAACCTTGTAGTAGATGGAGAATCATGGTTTTTTAAATGATCATTGAATGAATTTGACTCTTCTATAATTGATTAAATATTATTTAAGAGCTTATTTTCATATTACATTTTATATTCTATAAAGCATAATATTAACAGTAATAAGTGGCCGGTACATGCTTATTGTAAGCCAATACACAAAGCAATAATAAGCATTCCCCAACAACATCTAATCAGATTAAATTTCAGAAACATATGTACCTTGTGAACCAAATCGTTGTTGCTAACCGGATGATTTTCTTGGAGTAGTAGCATCAATAGAATGGGTTGGCTTATAAATAAGCACCGTTCATTTAAGTCATAGCCCAAGTCCTTACACCATTGTCACCAAACCTTACAATAGCATATAACCTTTTTAGGGGCCAGTGTTAGCATCAATCACAACTTTAGCAGCCATACGGATGGGTATTTATAAACAACAGCCTCATGTAATCAAGTATCAGTTACATCTACTGCTAAATCTCCTACAGATATTGAATAATGAGAACCATTGTATAAAACCTATTTTGTCCAAACAGCCCCTAAAACAGGTTTTGTCCAAACAGTGCTTATTGCATACTAAAGCTATAAAGTAGTGCTATTAAATAATCCATTCTACCAACATACAACACCAGTAAACATGAGATTAAAACAGATAATTAATATGTTTGATTTATGTTCTTACCATGTCTCATCATGTTGTCCCGGTGATAAAACTCATGCGTATTTTTTGTTCACATTCTCTTGTTTTATAAAATCTGCAGTTACACTTACACATCATAAAATCATAAA
>BQNB010095858.1:0-10029 GCA_026074375.1 Tanacetum coccineum
GAGAAGTAATACACAATTAGCTTTTATGAGTAGTATTAGCATCATAACTTGTATTTTACAATGATCTTGTTTTTAAGCTTAGTTTGGAGAAGTGAAAGTCGAGGACGATGAATTTATCCTTTTTGGACACTTTTTGTGCTTTTTGTTCCGTGATCCTAAAAGTTATCAATGAATAATGAAAGCAATACATTATGTCACACAAGAATAAGTTATAAGTTGTAAATTATGAAAATCATAAAAAATGGAAAAATATTTGAAAAATAGGAAAACGATGTGTTTTAAAACTTGTGATTTCTTAACTCTCCCCACAAAAGACTTTGCTACTTTTCAAAGGATTAGTTTGGGGAGGTTTTGGAGTATTTGGTTTTAGAATATATAATATTGCGTGAGGACACGACAATCATTTAGTTTGGAGAATTTTGATATGTGAGAAATCACATATCCATTTTATACCTAAAAATATGAAATAATGCAAATTATGCTTGTATATTGTGTATTTTGTCTTTTGTGAATGTGTAGGTACGGATATTGCAAAAATCACAAGAAAAGAGCCAAAACCGAACAAAAACGGACACGGGAACGGAAAGAGTGAACAAGATCCGGGAGTTTGCTAGCAAAAGGTCAACAATGGTCAAACCCGTTTTAATCTCGGTCAAACAATCAAACAAAGATAAAATAAAAATAAAGGGCGCGAATGGGTGTTACTATTCACCTTTCGTCCCAAATTAACCTTACGTCAAAATCAAAGGGTTAAAACCTATCCCCTTCACTAATCCTATATGTCATCGAAGATTCCAAGTACCAAGCTCCTTGTCAGCATCAAAAACGTCACCCCTTGATTTTGATTGGTTGATTTGACACAAGGGAATGCCACGTGTACCATAAAGAAACACACAAAGACAGAAAATTTACACTAAATCCAGTGTAAAAAAAGTACAGGACTGTTCAATGATTGGATTGCCACACTAGCAATCCGTGTGCTCACATTCTCATCCAATGGCTATGAATCAAAGTGCAATGATTAGAAGAGATCAACGGATAAGATTAAAAGCTGAAGGAGCGTCTAAGAAGACCTAGAACCTTCACTCTTGCCCTATAAAAAGGAGCCTTCACTCACTCACAAGGGAGAGTTTTTATGTAGCTTAGGGTAACTTTAATAGTTTTAGCTTATGTAGTTTTTTAGCTTTTCAGTTAATGTAATTTCAATTTCAAGCTTGTACTCAGTTTCTATTTTAATAAAAGTTTAGTTTTCTTATTAATCAATTGTCTTTTCATGTTTTACTTTTATGCAAAATGGTTTGAATAAGCTTTTAAATACTATTTCATAAGCTCAAATTGTTCTTAAGCTACTAAAAGCTCTTTAAAGTTTGAATACTCCATGGAATTGGATGGCTGCTCTGAGTATTCAAACTGGTAATAGTTCTTGATGGTCAAGAGTTAGGATTAGACTAGGATTTTGGATTAAGCTTAAGCTAAAAGCTTAAGCTACTTTTATAAGCTCTAATCTGAGCATTCACCTCTGTTTAGCTGAGGTGGAGGTATTAATTCTCTTTATTTTTTCTGTTAATCTGTTTCATAATATGTTTAGTTAGTTTGCTTATCTTATTATTCAATTCTTGCTTAATCTGCTTTATGTTTGCTTATATCTGTTTAGAATAGCTTATTATTGCCTATTATAGTTGTTAAATGCTCATTTAGTTTAAATATTAGCTTAAATCTTAATCTGCAAGTAGTTGTTTAAAAACAGTTGAAAATTCCAAAAATAATAGCATTAGTTTATAGCTGGTAATTTTTGCTTATTTAGTAGTTTAAATATGTTCATTAGGACTGTTAAAAGCTTGTTGACATCTGGTATCTTAAGTTTGTGCTCTAAATCTGAATTTCATAAGCCAAAAATGACATTTAGCCTTTTAAAGGGGTGTTTGGCACAAGGCAGCACTAACTAAAGTTAGTGTTGTCAAGGCCAAATTAGTTCTTTAATAGGTTTTTAGTTTCATTCTAAGGTTTATAAAGTGAGGATTTATGGCTTTTGAAGGCTTAGATTAGTTTTTATAAAGTTAGTGTGTAGTTATTTGAATCTGTTGGCTTAAGCTCAACTTCATAAGCATTTCTTGTTCAAGTTAGTTCTAGCTGCTTAGGTTACTCAATTTGCTCTTGTTTCTAGTGTTTAATTTAGTATAGATTCATGTCCTTAGCCTGCATCTAGTTGTTTTAAGTTTTGGTTGTTTATGTGTCAATTGCATCAGATAAGAAAAACTGGCAAACTGCCATTTTCCATGAACAGATATATATAATCGAGTACGACAAAAGAATAACGAAAATCAAAGGAGACGATACAAGGTGCAAAGGATACCACAAAAAATGATCAAAATAATAACAAAATATAAGATAGGACAAAATCAGAAGTTCCATATTCATATATAAGGAAGATGAATCAGAAAGTCAATCAAGTCCAATTACCAAGCCCAAACAAATCATATCATAGTAACCATGGAGTAGCGAGCTCCAAATGTGAAAGACGTGGATTGCACCCAAACATCAGTCACAAATATCCAAATCATAATGTTCATAATCCATCGAATACAAAACAAATCTAGATAGCATCCATACGCCCCTTAAAAACAAATAATAGTCTTCCATAATGGCATCATAAATATCAAATGGGGGCGCGGTTGTGAGAAATCACTCACCCACAACATGAGTCATGCAATGTGGCATCAATGACATACGCCATGTACCTTCATGCTAGGAAACAAAACGTGGCTTGGTTCACAACGAAGGGTTTCAAAGCAAAGTTCATATCAAAGTTTATTTCAAAGGGATCATAGCAAAGGTTCAATGTCAAAGGTTCAAATATCAAAGGTTCAAATATCCCAGGTATCATAGCAGGGTTCAAATGGAACAAATGACAGATATATAAGAAACCAAGATAAAGCTCATAGGCAGATGTAGCAATTCACCATAATAATCAAAGATAGAGAGGAATATGTCATGAGCCACCTATAACGATAAGGTCAAAAATATCTTACCTATTCCGAAGCAAAGCCAATAACCAAAGAAAAACCACAGAATACTCAAAAACACTCCCTCTTGACCGAACCTAAAGAAATGATTAATTCGAATTACAAACCATTCATTTAAGTTATACTTTCTATTTTTAGAAACTTTCCATTTTTAGTAACTTTCCAAAATTAGTAACTTTCCATTTTTTGTAACTTTCCATTTTTAGTAACTGCCATTTGTTTTTTTTTTAAGTAACTTTCCATTTTTAGTAACTTTCCATTTTTAGTAATAATCATCATTTTGAATTCTATAAGTATTTAAATAGCTTTAGGACTTTAAATTATGCCAACCTTAACAAGTTTAAGGTTAAATATGACACTCCAATATTTAGGGTTTATTATGCAAATCAACTATTTTTCCAAGGTTATAAAGGGTAAATATCAAAGTTTTTACATTTTAATTCAGATTAGATAAACCTTCCATTTTCTGATTTACCAAGTCAAACCCTTAATTTATACAATTTACATATTTAGCCCTTTTTGTTTATTAATTATTTAAACAATTATCTTCAATTATCCACATAATTACAAACAAGCCCTTATAGATTCAATTATACAAACCAACTTTATACATAAATTACTAACCAAGACCTTATACTTTTCAGAATTTACAATTTTATCCATCTATTTTAATTATGACTTTCCTTGTTCTACTTACTTATTATAGTAATAACCATTTTAAATCCAAAATAATATCAATATGACCTTTAATACCACCCCAAAACCTTATTTTATACATGAATATATTAACTATAATAACATTCTAAAAACAGACCCCATTAGTTCAAGAAATTACAAAACAAGTCCTTATATACTATTTAAATATCAATTTTCGCAATTCAATTAAAGTCACTAAAAAACCCTAATTAAATTTTTCCCAATTAACAAACACAATTATTTTCCGCAATCATTGGCTTTAAATAACACTGGAAACAATTATCAAAACCTAAACCCAAATTTTATTTCTTTCCTTTTTTCCTTTTATTCGAATCGGCAAACAAAGATAAATCCGCCAATAATTATGCGCATCCTTCCTAAATTTTTTCCATACAATTATCTTAGTCATATATAATAAAAAAACCTAGAAAAATATAAAATCAATTTTAACAAAATATTATTTGGGCGATTTCATATTAGCTAAAAATTAGGGTTTCGCGAACATGTTTTAAATTTAAAAAATCAATAAACTGCATGAATATTTATTCTAAGCATTAACGAATTAATATGATAAAAATGATATACAAAAATACCTTTGAAGATTCTTGATTGATTTTATGAATTTTATTAATGCAATCGGTTGTGTTATTCGAGATCAAAAAAAATAATTACCCCGATTGAACCACGCACTCTACAATATTCCCACAAAATTTTTCCCTACAATCCTGACCATCAAACAAAACACCGCTAGGACCATTCGTGCATGCATGGAAAGTAATTCGAATGCCGCCTCTTGTGAATTTTATTAGGTTTCGATAGATATGTTTTTAGAGTTTAACACACTAAAATGGATAAAAGATAAAATAGTGGCTATTTATTGGTTCGCCCAGTTTGGGGCATAACACCCCCAAGCCCCATCCACCGGCAAATCGCCACCAAAGAAGACCTAACAAAAATGAGACCTACACCACCAAACATTACACTTACATATAACATGAGAATCTCTAACCCAACCAACCCACACAATATAAAGCGTCAATAAACACAATACACACACCCACAACAACCAACAAATAATACCAACACACCACCCCGTTACAAATCACAACCCACCCGAAACCGAATCCATTAAATACATATAATTACAAAACCACTCGCACCGCCCGACCAAATTCAATCAACTCTCCAACTTACACACCCCAAACCCGCCAAACAAAGCCGCAAAAAGTCCCAAAGGTTATTACAAGCCAACTTTTGACAATAATTAGCCTTAACACCCCCCCCCCCCCCCCCCCCCACCCCCTCCCCCCCCCCCCACCCCGCCAACCCCCCTCCCCCCCTCCCGCCCCACCTCCCCCCAACCCCCCCAAACCCCAATAAGCACCGATTCAAAAACGGAAAAGACCAAGTGGCCCCCAGTCATCCCTCCCAAATATACGAGAACGACCATTCCACAAAAGATTTCAAACCACTGATAATACGTAACCAACCAAACACCTGTATACATCCCCGTAGAGTGCATAATCAGCTTAATATTCCCTCAACCAACGAAATAAAAAACACCCGCGTAACTATGAGACTAAAAATTGCCCACTATAATGTCAGACCCCAACCCCCATAACCACCGGCACAATCGAATTAGTACCCGAAAGACATCGCTACAACGAAACCAACCACAAATGCACTTGTGTTTCTCGATAATCAAATATTCTATCACTCAACCCATACCAATCACCCATCCCATCACTATAAAACCCACCCGAAAAGTGAATAAAACAGGACCATGTGCACCACCACACCGCCCCCCCCCGTAGCACACAGCCTTTAAGAAATAAAAAATCCAATCAACACCCCTAACCATACAGAAAGCTACAGTAGTTAGGATTATGGTCTACCACTCACCAATTTGCGCCACCAATATATTGAAGGGTAAGTTAAAATCTGTAAGCACATATTAAAGCTTATAGTAGCAGAACAAAGGTGCCCTTATTGTATACCGCCTCCTATTCAAACTACCCGGGCATTAGAATAATGACAAACCCTCCAGCCCCCCCCTCCCCCACCCCCACCCCACCAGCGTGGACCACCGCCATAAAACCGCACGCAAAAATTAACACGCTACTAAAGCAAACCCACATGAAAATACCACCAGTCTGAAAAAACCAAAGAAATCGAGTCATATATCAAGCTTATCCCCCCACTCGTACCCACCGGGAACAACACGCACACAACGAACGTCCCACAGAGGGGCACCCACTCAATGTAAAACCATAAACCCCCCCCCCATAACACTTTCCCCCTCCCCACCCCCTGCAAAATTAAATAAACCACAAAATCCGTGTTCTAACAAAGACTAATGCACCACAATATGGACACCAATCAGTATATTATAACGCTACGAAAACGGCTCCGACGACACTACAAAACACCAACGGCAACAAGCATCATATAATATGCTTATTTAAGTTTCCATTAGTTATGCAAAACCACAGCCAAAAAGGGTCCATAATAAAATCTGTCAATATAGATCAACTGTTTCCTCGCTATTTAGATTTTCAAAAAAAGTTTAGACTATTTATAAAATAGTCGTAATATTAGAGTTGAATTACAAGTTTTGCTTAAGAAAACTTTTTAAAAATAAAAAATTGCAAAAAAGGTAAGCATGGGATTCGAACCCATGACCTAATCTTTAACACCCACTCGTCCCAACATACACACACTCAAACCACCAGCACCAGTAGGGCTATCTGTCATGATATCACTTTACTAGTTTTTTATACACACCTTTGTTTTCTATTTACTAAAAAAGCCGTAGCTTATAGTTAGCTTTTTAGGGCTTATTTCGTGAGCTTATTTCGAGTTTTCCTTTTCATAAAATCAATTTTACTTTAATACATTTTTAGTATTTTTCCTGGAATGTTTAGAGTTAGTTTTCTATTTTTAAATCATTTTTCTTTATTAAAAACTTTAAAAAATCATAAAAAATAGAAAAATAATCAAAAAAATAATTTTCTTTTTTTGAAAATTTTCTTTTATCATAATTTAGGTTTAGAAATTAAATTTCCGTTCGTAGGGCTTAATTTTAGTGTACTTGCTTATTTGTCACGTTTTCTTAAATTCCCGTTATCGTTTTGTGTTTAATTGCCTAGTTGTTTACTTCCCGTATATACTTTATTTGTTTTTATTAGTAGAAATAGATAATCAAATCAAAATCTTCGAAACCATTCAAATCGTTGTCCAAATTAAAAACGAGGTCTCAATTTCATAATTCTTGGGGTATAAACGACCCGGTAATCACTTACCGGTAAACGTACGATATTTTTGTGAGATTTTCCTTATTACCTTTGTCTTCAAGGGTAGTTTTGGAATTTCATTACTTTGATATTTATACGTGTATTATAATTGATAACATCAAATTTTTGGCGCCGTTGCCGGGGAATTGTGTTAAAGATTCCTTCGTTTGAATTTGTCGATCGTGATTTGAAGAACCTTTCGTTTCCGAAAGTTACATCTTTTGAAAAAATCAAAAATACAAAAAAATTATAAAATATAAAAAGTACAAAAATAGTTTTCTTTTTCTTTTTACTATAAGTAGAAGTTTTATAAATACAAAAATATTTGCTCTTCCGGATTTTTCGATCTTTATTTTTCTCTTAATTACTAAATTACAAAAATAATTTCATTCTCTTACTAGATAATTTATGAATATTCCATTAATAAGTTCCTAAAACAAAGATTCAAAAATTTACCGTCTTGTGTCACTTACGAAAAAGGCGCACCTCTTTTGTGGAATAGGTATTAGGAGGGTTGTTCCTTAGAACTACGACCCGAAGGGACAAACATTTTTAAGGTGATTCGCTCCCACTACGTTCCCCGTTTGCTTGCGAAATTTCACTTAAGGGAGTTACCCTAAGTTTGTTGATTATTCGGTAAACCAAAAATATTTTCTCTTCTAATTTGTTTTATCGGTTTTGTTTGCTTAGTGCATGCGCACTAGAAATTTAAATTTTCCAAATAATTCACCTGTAACCATTCCGAGATGTCGAAATAGACGACGTGCTCCAAACGTATTCGAACCCGAGCTTCGTACTATCATTAAAGTTGCACCAATGGCGGAACGAACAATGGAAGAGCTACTCCGAGCACCCACGGAAGGGTATGGAGAAGCTATCGTGATACCGGAAATTAATGCGGATCATTTTGAGATTAAGACGAATTTGCTACAATTAGTTCAAGCTAGCCCGTTTCACGGTTTCGAGAGGGAAAATCCTCATACTCATATTAACAATTTCAAAAGGATTACCTTGACTTTGAAGTTTAGGGATGTGCCGAAAGATGTGATTAAACTTATGATGTTTCCATACTTGCTCGAGGGGGCCGCTAGAATTTGGTACGAAAAAGAGCCTCCTAACTCGATCTTGACTTGGGATGATCTCGTAACCAAATTCATGAATTAATTTTTCCCTCCCTCGAAGACCACTCACTTAAAAAATGAAATCTCTCGTTTTACCCAAAAATTTGAGGAGACTTTTAGTAAAGCATGGGAACGATTTAAGGAAATGCTTAGAGCTTGTCCCCACCACGGATTTACGGAGTTAACTCAAGTTGATACTTTTTATAATGGTTTAAACGATAACGATCAAGACACCTTAAATGCCGCGGCGGGTGGAAATATTTTGAGTAAGACTACTAGAGAGGCTTTGAACATAATTGAGAACAAATCAAAAGTTCGTTATTCACGAAACAAATCGAATGTTTCTAGGATGAATACGAATTCTAAGGAAAGTTTTAGTAAAACGGATCAAAGAATTGATAAGCTTGCTGACCAAATTTCAACCTTAGTTGAGATAGTTTCTAAGAAAGTTATCACTCCCGCTACGGTTAAAGCGGTTGAGGAATCTTGTGTTACTTGTGGTGGTGCTCATGCTTACTATAATTGTCCTAATACCGATAACAATCAATCTAGTGTTTGTGCGGCAACGGGTACTTACAATCAAGTGGCCCCTCCAAACCATGTTAGCAACCACATGGCACCACCCGGTTTTGCTCCGGTGCAAAACAATGATCAAAATAGGTATAATCAAAATCAAGGTCAATGGAATAATTTTAATCGGGGAAATAATTTTCATGGAAATCAAGGTTTTCAAGCTCAAATTAATCATGCTCTAAATTTTCAAAATCAAGGATTTCAAAACCAACATTTTCAAGTTCCTAATAATCAAGTTCAACAAGGAGTTCCAAATGAGTTTTCAAATTATATGAAACTAATGATCAAATGATGAGAAACATGCAAAGTCAAATCAACTCGTTGAAAGGAGAATTTAAGAATAAAATTCAAAATACGATAAAGACTCAACAAACCGTCTTGATGAATCAACAAAATGCTTTTCAAAATAATTTGCAAAATATGTTAAGTGGATTTTTCCAAAACCAAGCCTCAACTTCGGGTACTCTTCCGAGTAATACTATTCCTAATCCGAAGGGTGAGATGAAAGCAATCACTACCCGAAGTGGTGTTGCTTATAAAGGACCTTCGATTCCTACTAATCCTTCTCCCAAAAAGGATGTGGAATGAGAAACCGAGGAGACAACGGATAAGGAACAAACTGTTCCCGCTCACATCCAACCTCCGGTTAATCCCATTCCTATTCCGAAACCCGATGTTCTGAAGAGTTTACCTAAGCCTAATATTCCATATCTTTCGAGACTTAATGATCAAAAGTTCCGTGAAAAAGCTTCGAATCAAATGGAGAAGATCTTTCAAATCTTTCAAGATTTGCGCTTCGACATTAGCTTCGCGAACGCTTTACTTTTGATGCCCAGATTTGCACCTACGATTAAGAGTTTGCTTACGAATAAGGATAAGTTGTTTGAATTAGCTAAGATACCGTTGAATGAGAATTGTTCGGCGATGCTCCTTAAAAAGCTTCCCAAAAAGCTTGGAGATCCCAGCAAATTTCTTATACCATGTGATTTCCCGGGAATGGATGTATGTCACGCCTTGGCCGATCTTGGCGCGAGCATAAATCTTATGCCTCTTTCCATTTAGAAAAAGCTTTCCCTGCCCGAACTTACCCCCACACGAATGACTTTAGAGCTAGCGGATCGATCCATTACTCGTCCTAAAGGACTCGCCGAAGATGTTTTTGTCAAAGTGGGGAAGTTTCACTTTCCGACAGACTTTGTTGTAGTTGATTTCGAAGCCGATCCTCGGGTTCCTCTCATTCTGGGGAGATCCTTTTTTAGGACCGGTCGTGCCTTAATTGATGTGTACGAAGGAGAGCTTATCTTAAGGAACGGGGATGAACGA
>BQNB010095859.1:0-18456 GCA_026074375.1 Tanacetum coccineum
CATGACCATTAGTGTTATTTCGAAGAGTTTCATGGTTAACAAGTGCCACAGACACTCTTGCTTTGATTAGTTGCTCAACAGCAGCAGCTAGCAGCCCTTGCAGCAGCAGTAGTAGCAGCTCTTGCAGTAGCAGAGGATCTTCTTGGCGGCATATTGTTCTAATTATAACAATATAAAACACGTGAGTTTTCATAAACATCACAACATGACATGGGTACAACATATATTTAACAAGATCACATCACATAGTGATTATATAACATGACTGGGATCATAATACATAACAAAATTAAGATCGACATAACATAATACAACACATTATATGTCACAAGATCACATCACACAGTGATTATATAACATGACCGGGTTCACAATACATAATAGAATTGAGATCGACATGACATAATACAACACATCATATATAACTAGGAAAACATACATGATTGTTTGATACAAGAAATGAAAAATATAAATCCTACTACCGTGCTAGCTGGGTATAAAACCCATAATACTTAGCCGGCTAACATAATGATAGCTATGAATATGACATGAAATGTAAATATAGGCAGAACTACCAGCGCCCTCGTGATCATCTGAATGAGTCTGATCTCTAGCCTAAAGTGCCTGAATCTGTCCCAATGTCGCTGACAACTGTCCCTGTAGTGATGAAACCTGTGTAATCAATGTCGTCATCAGTGACTCCTGTGAGGCGATACGGTAATCCTGCATCTGGGTATGAGTCTTATATGCTTGCAGTTCATAGTGAACTATCGAACTCAACCCAACGGAATATGCCCAAGCCTCTCGGGAAACAAGGGTCTCCCGATCCAACAGTGGTGCAGTCTTATAGTAAAAATTCCTATCCTCGACCAATCAATCAACACTCTGAAATAATTGAGTCTGTCTATCCTGCGTATCCTTTATCATAGCATAAACATCCTGTGTATCCCGCTCCTGAACCGCAGCAAGCTCGGTCACTCTAGCATTGACCCCCTCGAGGGTCATCGGTGCTACCTCATCAACAGCCTCTGTTGGGTCTACCCAAACATCCCTAATGCCATAATCGAGCTCCTCGGCTCTCCGATGTCTGATCTCGGCATTCGTAGTGCCGATAAACCTATAATCCGCTCTATGACCTCCAGTAGGTCTAGGAGCAGCAGTCGAACTCTCCCTCACCTCATACCTCGATGTGGGAGCAGTTGGACATAACCTCTTATGAGGTGGTAACTCGGCCTCGGGAATGTCCTCCCTACGGTCAACTGGTGGTGGTATGAATAGTGAGGCTGGTAGTGGTGGTAATGGAGATGATGGTAACGGTAATGATGTGGGTACAAGTGGTGGTAAATGTAGTGATGATGGTGGAGGTGGTAGTGGTGGTGAGGGAATATGAGGTAGTGGAGATGACCAAGTTGATAGTGGAGATGGTGGTGGTGATGGTGGTGTAGGTGCGGTAGCATACTCAGCAATACGTGCCTCCATGGATGGTGACATAGGTGGCTCAAGTCTGACAGTCTTCCGTGCCTTACAGAGACGTGTCTTAGCAAAGGGGACCTTAGTCTGAGGTGATCTGGGTGTAGGTGCAGGCTCATCCGTCACAAATGCCTTTGTATCCCCAGTTGAGGGAACAGGGTCAACAACAGGTACAAAAGAAGAGTCGGCCAGAGCTAGGTGCTCCTCCTCTTCCTCGTCATCAAAGGTCTCCTTATCCTCGTCATCAGTATCATCATCATCGTCATCATCATCGGAGGGCTCATCACCATCATCCCCTCCATCAGCAGGATAGTCAGCATGGTCCTCCTCAGGGTCCTCCTCCGGATCAGAGTCTGCCACATAGCCTGGTGACAAGGTGGTAGGTGAGGCATCAACAGGTAGAGGCTGGTCCTCCAAGGGTACCTCAACATCATATGGCACTAAGTACTCAGGGTACTCAGGCTCAGGTACATATGGTACCTCGACGGTTGAAGGTGGGTGCTCAGGACCAGGCACGTAATCAGGAGACGGTGGGTGCTCAAGTCCTGGCATATAGTCTGGAGATGGCGGGGCTACCGGCTGCATACGGAGTTGATACGGTCCGAACATAATATATATAATATAATATATAAGTATAAAAGGATTATATCAAATAATAGTATAGTAAGTATTTTCCGTCGGGTTCAAGATAAACGCTTTTAACCAAAACGTTATATCAAAAACCTCCCGGGTCGTTTTCCCTCGACGAAGTGCGAATTGAAAATCGGTTAAGTCCGTGATCGCGCGTTTTGATTGATTTCAAAGATTTTTTAGATGGGAATCTATAACTACTAATAAAAACGAATTAAACATGTAAAGCACGTAAACATATAAAACAATTAAAATGTAAGAACGTAAAAACGTAAACTGAAATTAAAGAAACGCTACATTTAAGCAACTACATCTAATTTAAGCCCTACGAACGCAAATTTAATTTTAATAAATCCTAAATTACTAAAGAAAATTTTCAGAAAAAAATAATATTTTTTTTATTTTTATTTTATTTATTATGAATTAAAAACGAATTTAATCTAGAAAATTAATTAAAAATACTAAACTAATCCTAAAAATTCTAGAAAATTTGTGAAAAGTGCTTAAAACTAATTAGATTCTATTAAAAATGCTAAATGGAAAATACGTTAAACAGATAAGCTTAGAATAAGCAAATAAGCTCGAATTGCTTTTTAAGAATACTAACCAAAAAGGTGTTAAATAAAAAATTTGGTAAAAAGAAAGAAGATGGCCCTAGTCTGGTGTTGTGGTTAGTGTGTGTTGCTTGTGAGACGTGTGTGTGTGAAAGGTTAGGTCACAGGTTCGAACCTGTGGCCTAACTTTTTGGAAAACATTTTAAAGTGTAATTACGTTTCCCTAAGCTCATGACACTAAAGCTCGACATGTATGAATTGCAATATAAATTGCCAACATTGCCCTTGATGATGTTCTAACCCGCAACATCCCAAATCCGACATGGTATACGTCCGTTGTCTGGCAGACCGGCACAGTGAGTGCTACTCACCCGAACGGGGATGTCAATCCCAAATAGATCTATTTATAACATTCGTGCTCACACAAAGTAATTGACAGTTCATGATAATGGGCACAGTGGGTTATCGCTACTTAGGCAAACACGTAATCATGATAAAATGTACACTTGCGTCCAATTTGTAAAACAATGCATGTTTCTCACCCCAAAAGTTATAAATCATTAATATAGTAAAACATGAGGCTATGAACTCACCTTAGTGAATACACTGATGTATGTGAATCAAGTGAATGGAAATGTTACGGATAAGACCGAATAGTTTTTGTTTAGTTTAAAATGTCAAAACAATGTTTAAACCGTACTTTATTGAATAAAGGTGTTCGTATTTGTATCGTAAAATAAAGTGTGGTTTCGAGTTCCTCATAATTGATTCTTGTTAATACTACAAGACTTTTAATATTATATGATTATATAATGATATTATATAATTGTTTAATTGTTTTTATGAAAATAGTGCAACAAAGTAAAAATAGTGGCACTACGGTTTTATAAACCTTATATCTTCTATATCGTTTAACCTCCGTTTTCCACGTGTATTATATATCCAGGCTCCGTATTAAGAAAATATATCAAAAATAATATTTATAAATATTTATGCCCTGATGAACAGTAGTTTTAATTGTTTTTATAAAATTATATAAAACTACTTTTATATAATTAATCGTCGTAACCTTCCAAAAGTCATAACTTACTCATATTTAATCCGTTTCGCTTGTTCTTTATATGTATGGATTCGTATTTGAAAAGTCTAATCAAATTTTATATTTATAATATGGTTTGGTACTGTTATGAATAGTAACAGTAAGTGAAAGTTTATAAAAATACTTTTTATAACTTTAATTATTGAAATCGTATTTTAATTGTATCTCGTTCGTTTTAATTTGGTTTTTAGTGATTCCTATGTCCACGTCTTCGTAATTAAAAGCTCTATTTATGAAAATTATTTCCCAACAGTATACTGTCGTGAACAGTAACCTATTTTTATAAAAATACTTTTTAACTTAAACTTGTAAATAACGTATCACCTTCATTTTAAATCCGTTTTTCGAGTTTCTTACATGTTTGGATTCGTCATGAAAAGTACTATCTTTATAAAATATCTCCCTTAATATATCAGATCTAAAACAGTAAATATTTTTATAAAATAACTTTTATAAAAATACTTTTATACATTTAATTATTGTAAACTTAAAAATGTCATATCTCCTTCGTTATTGCTCGGTTTTTCAAGTTTCTTATATGCTTACGATCCTTGTGATAAGTACTAATTGAATAAAATATAAAATGTATACCCTTATACACGAATTCAAACAGTAGGTTCCTATGTTTGTACATGATCTATTTTATACACTTGTTTTATATATTTTTCACTTTGCTAAAACGCATCACAAGTCCTCCTAAAATATTAAGATAGCATAACTTTATATATTTTAAGTCCTCTATAACATGTCCATGAATATGTCCAAGTATGGCAAGTCCTTATAATCTTTATACATTACTTTTGTAAATAAAACTTTCAATACAAATTAATTTACAAACTAAACTTATAAATTTAATTTTTTCACCTTATAAGAAAATTTTACTTCCATTTTAAGTATCATTTCACCAACAATAATATAAAATTCGAATTGTATATTTCTTTGTAATATTCCATAAATCATACAAATGAACCTAGGTGGTGTTTAACATATATAACAAGTATGTACACATAAGATAATGAATGAATGGAAATGAAATACTTAAATTAGACCTTATAGAAGAGATGTGGAATGATGAACACAAGATAAAAACCCTAGCCAAGCTTCCAAATCCAAAACCCTAATCTAGAAAACCCTAAATATGTTTTCTTTGAAAATCCTTGTTAAACCTACATCCAAGCTTGAAATACTCCTTGAGTAACCTTTAGGTATGCTTATAAATGAACCTTGTATGGTTGTAATACCTAAATCAAAAGAAAAATGAAACACAGCTTATGTAAATCCTTGTGCCGTGGGTTGGGTTGAAAGATGAGAGAGTTGCTTAGTTGAATTCTAGTGAACTATAGATGATGATAAAAAAATCTTGGGACTTTCCTTTTATAGATCATAAGTATATTCAAATCTACCTTAAACTAAAACCTTGGACATTTTTGTAGTGGTTTTAAGTACAACAATAATACTTCTCCCTCAAGGTAGGATGGGGCGGCAATGTGAGGGGGAAAGGTACCATGGATTAGACAATTAATAGTAAGTTGGTCCAAGGGTGTACTCTTGTGGGGTTAGAAGATAAATTAGTGGGTTTTGATATTTAACATGTGTATACAAACACATATCCGGTTTTATGGCTTATTTTGAGAGTAAGTGAGTTAATTTTTGTATAGTGGGTATAATTGTGGGTATTGGTTTGAGCATAGATAGGTATAGGTGCTTCCGGGTATGTCTGAATGTAATTTATTGCGAAACGTAAGCGTTTTACGTAACCAATAAAAATAACTTATGAAAAGTTATAAATTATACTCTTAATAATCATATAACACTTGTTTGACATAAACTTTTATTTGTTTGGTGTCTGTTTACGTTGAATGATAATTTTTAGTTTACGCGATTTAACTATAAGATAATAATTAAAAGCGAACGCGTAAAACCCTAAAAATAAATAATGAAAATAAATGAGTCGGGAAATGACCTGAAAATGAGGAATGTTACAAATTTTATGATTATGAAATGAGATGAAATGCTACTACTTGCTAAATGATTTGTATGTTAGAATAGAACTACATATTATTGCTTGAACTAGTTGATTCTTGAATATTGGTAGAAGCCAAAATCACTAGACTTAAGAAAAAGAGAAAACTAGAAATCTTCATGTCTCCAGAAAATGGCCCCCTTCAACCGACGGCCCCCCAATATATTTGGGACCAATCCAGGGGATAAGGGGACCGCCAACTAGGATGTGAAAAGAAAAATTTTGGTTTACCTAATTTTTAATGTATCATTACCATTACCCTACATCCTCAAACTGACATTTCCCAGATTGGCTAAACCATATTTGGCATTCTCTTCTTACTAAACTCCTGCTTTGCCACATTATAATATCCCAATCTTCTTATTAATTAATCACCCACTTTCATACTATCACTCCACAATCTTTATTCCTTTAAATCTCTCTTCTTCTTTATCAATGTCTTGCTCAAACCACCATTCCAACTTTTCTAGAAAACCAAGGATGTTGGTTAGACAAGTATGGAAACGCAAACCATCCACTCTAAAATCATCACCAGCTTCCCAAAATGACTTACCTCCTCTTCCTTCAAGAGTCTACTTACAATCTTCCGTCACACCATTTTATTAAAACCCTTAAAAAAAAAGATCAAATATTTAACCAACCCACAACATCCTCTAACCATTCTGATTTCACACAATATCTATCTAATGCCTACATTCACGCACCTAACTTTACTTTACTGCCACCGCAAACGCACGCAATTCATCCTACTATCTCAATGCTCGAAGTTGAATTTCCATTCTAATTTTTGTCATTGTTGCAAGTTTTCTAGACACCAATTCCATTCTTTGAGAAATGAAATCAAATTCATTCACTATCTCCTAACCCGTCCCATCCCTCCAAATCATGGTTTACCAAACCCTTCTTTTTCCCTCTTTAATTAATCATTCCTACATGATTAATCTTCCTAAATAATTGTTCTTTCATCTTTTGATTACGGCATCTTCTACCTTTCAAGAATCAACTATGTAAATAATCTATGCCTTATTATGTCCTTTATGATTATCTAACTTTCTATTGTACTGATACAACAAATGATGTATGAATGTGTCCTTAACTCTTATTAGATCTAGTTTATTTTTTGTAATATATAGTTGGATTTGTTAGTGTATTGATTTTCTTGTTGGTGGAATGGAAACTCTTCTTTGATAATTTATATAATTTATATTAGTGTTAAACTTGAAAGATATTATTGTCTTGCATTGTACTTCTATCTTTGTTTGTAGCAAAACAATTTTTGTAAAGATCGATCCCTTGGTGCCCCGCCACAAGGGGAGCAATCAAAGGGATGTAGTCTGGATATACCGTTCGGAATTCTTTCTTCCTATATCAACAACTCGACATCATAATCATTTATGAATTCGACAAAAAGGGGGAGAAATGAAACATAACTCATTTAATAATTTGACATCTTTAAAATTGTCTATTTAAATGCAGATTCATATTTTTAGGTCATTATCAAAAAGGGAGAGATGTTAATACAAATAATGCCTAAAAACGTTATTTATATTTTTTGACCTCTCAACGTTTTGATAATAACAAAATGTAAAAACGTTTACAATAAAAATAAACGTCTACAAATTATTAAATGTAAAATTTTATTTCTAAGATTAGTGATCACTTAAGGTATGGACAAACAAAATAATTAAGCATGATTAGTGATCAAGAAAATATTTTTATTCTCCTTAATCCACACTTTTAATTTCTACCAAGGATTTTTTTTTTTCAAAAACCACTATTTATAAAAAATTATCTAATAAAAATAAAAAGTTTTATACACCACATCAAATTTGAACTTCAAATCCCCCCCCCACCCCCAAAACCAGACCGAAGCTATCTTCATACACCATGATATAACCACACCCTACCAAAGACAAAAAAAGGATCGATGACTAGAGGCGGCGACCCCCTTATAGGCCTGGCGGCCCCCTTATATATAAGGGACCACCGGGACCGCCCCTAGACAGCCATTGGGATTTCTTGCCTATAAATACTGGCCCATTCTCAGCAGAAAAACTATTCCTCTTTGCACGAAATTTTTCATTCTTTTCTTTCTCGAATATGTGATTGGCACTTGCCCAAAAAGTTTCAATGAAAGAGATAACAAGGCTCCCTCTACCCCTCTAACTAGGAAAAAGCAAGTTACTTTTAGTGATAAACCAGGAACTTCACCTAGCAACACACAGAAACACGAAATGCACCAGAAAGTTCAACAGACTAATATCCCTGTGATTCTGTAACACCCCCAAATTGGGTCGCAGCGGAATAAGGGTCCGGGGCGTGTTACTTCTCAGATCAACAACACAAGATATATATAGAACGACCAAAAAGTCATTTGAAAACGATACATTGGATTTAACACAATAATTGTTACATAAGCCCGAAGCTTAACTTGTTCACTTGATCAAAATACAAAGATTTTCAGCCCATAACAAACAATAAAATGAAATGTGACAAAATCTTTAATGCATGCTATCCAATTCAAAACCACCAATGTATCCATTGCACCTCGTGCTTATTGATCCCCTGAAAAACATTGCTTTAAAACGTCAACAATAATGTTGGTGAATTCATAGGTTTGATAAATCATATATTGTAGGACCACAAGATCTCCCAAGTGTATGATAATGCAACAAATGCAGACATCATATAAATGTAATTACGTTGCTCTAAGCTCATGACACTGAAGCTTGACGTATGTGAGTACCAAATTAATGGCCTCCATTGCCCGTGGTGATGTTCTAACCCGCAACATCCTATATTCGACATGGTATACGTTCGTTTCACTAGTGATAGCAAATCACCCGAACGGGGTTGTCAAACCCAATAGATCTATTTATAACATTCGCGCTCGTAATTAACAGTTCATGATGATGGGCTCAGATTGGGTTATCGCTACTTAGGCAACATGTAATCATAATATAAAACTTAACCACTTGTGTCCAGTTGTAAAACATTGCATGTTTTTCACCCCAAAAACTTTGTAAAACAAAAGCATGTAAAACGTGGGGCTATGAACTCACCTTGAGTTCTGATAATCCAAATATCGCAGATAATGCGTCACGTAAAAGATCGAATGCAACCTAAATTATCATAGGTCGTATAAGTACCGAGTACTTATATTGATAACATTGAATATAATCCTATAGTTGTTACATCGTACTATCGTTCGGGCTATCATAATTAAAGAGGTCATGACATGACGTTCGAGGAGTTAGGACACTTTAAATCGTAAATCCAACAACTCGTCGAAACGCCATCCGAAGAGGCCTCATTATGAAACTCCCTAGTAATATAGTACTTTGATAACCACATAATATTCTATATAGCTCAATCACCAACTAATGGTTTTGGTAAAATTGTGTTTAATAAGTTAAAACGTTTATAATTACCGTTTTAGTAAAAAGGGAATGAATGAATTTATCAATAGTGATTACTCATCTACACCATATTAAGTATGCTCTTACAGCATCTATGTTTCACTCATCCATTAGTTTTGGCAAACTGCTTCTTCAAGTACATCTGAGAATAGAGATGGAAATAACTGCTACCATGATTTGGAGAGTTAAGACTAGTTACTGAGGCATCTTATAAGGAAGCATCTCAAGCTAAAGATTCTGTTGGTATTAGAACTTTACCTAATACAGAAATTTATGAGCAACTATGCTCTTATGGGGTATGTGTCCAATTATTGACTAGATTAACTTTCCAAAAGGGACACTTTTCCCTCAATGGAGGGTTTTTGTGATTCAAACAACCTTTCATTGTTGAGTGCTACAGGAAAACTTGCCTTGGGACAATTTAGTAGCACATAGGACACTGCTATCATTTTGCTTGGCCACCAAAAGAACCTTTAATTTTTCAAAATTGATTTTTGATGGCATGTTAAAAACTTGGAACACTCAGCTTCTAAATTTTTAATGTATCCAAGATTTATACAAATCTTTTTGAACAAGCACAAAAGACAGCTTCTACCTCACAAAAGAACTTATATTGCTCCTACTCTTACTCAAAAACTTTTTGGCAATATGAGAAGGATTCCTAGATGTTATAAAGGGGTAGATCATTCCATGTTTTCCAACAATTGCTTGGTCTGGCCCAATTTTTCAGGGTGAAGGATCAACAGTCCCAGTTGAGTCCCATCACACACCCACCAGTGCTCCATCCACCTCACAACCACCAACTTCACCACCATCTATGCAAACAACCCATGTTGCAGAAGAGGCTGCTACCATGCCCCATGATTCACCTCTCCCAAGAGTTCACTCACTTGGAAGTGATGAGGGCAGTATGACACTTCATGAATTGACGGTTCTTTGTACCACATTGTCTAAGAAATGGAGAGTTTGGAATCTGACATGAAGCAACCAAAATTGACAATATTAGTGCTGCTTACACTAAGCTCATCATGAGGGTCAAGAAGTTGGAGAGAAGAATTAAGTCAAGCAAAGCTAAAAGGAGGGTCCAGACTTTTGTTTCAAATAAGAATGTGACATGGAGGATACCCCGCTTATCCAAACAGTGAGGAAGATTCTCAAACTTGATGATGATAGGAATTACCTCAGTACAGATGGGTTGCACATGACTCCATAAGGGAGGCTGAGCATGATTTCGGAACCATGATTTTTGAGTTTTACTGCTCCTGAAGAAGATTATACCGCCGAGCCTTGTTAGGTTTATGGAAAAGTGTCGATTATGTGGTTTTATTATATTTTGTTATTAGACTTTATTTGTTTAGTTTAATATAGCTTGTAAAAAAGGTTTAATTATGCTTTTAAGTAAGAAAAAACATAAATAATCCAAAGTCTAGGACTAGTATGTCAAGTTAGGGAAAATAAGGGAAGGAATCTTCCCACCCATTGCCTATAAATAGCCCTCTAATCTTCATTAAGAGGGTGATGCCTCATGTAACCAACTCTCATTATCTCTCCATAAAAAGAAATTGAATTTTCCCTTCACGTGCTCTCATTCTCTCTAATCTTACATTGTTGATATGATTTGAGTTCAGATTCAGTGACTATCAAGTGGTATCAATCTGCCAAAAGGAAGTAGAGTGGCTTTGATTTGTGCGTGATTTTGTTCGCCCAGATTCAAGAAGTTTCTGGTTTTCCGAATCGATAGGTGTTATTGAGGTTTCGAGATTGATTATGTGCTGTGATTTCCGAGTTTTTATGAGAACGTTATAAGTGTTCTCGGAAGTGTTTATATCATTCTCGAAAGTGTGGTTTTCATTTTCGGTTGTAGCTTTGCATTCTCGGTAGAGTGGTTTTGAGTTTCAGAAGACTTTTTCTTGTAAATTTAGCAATTTCAGTACGAAATATCAATGTAATAGATATATTCGATCTTTTGGTTCTATCAAAAATCGTTTATTTACTCAAAAAGTAAGTGAATATATATGTTTTAGTTGTTTTTTGAGTAATTTGGGATTACCGAGTTTGAACTCGGTAAAGATGAGGTTTACCGAGTTTAGTGTAAAAAGTGTCTTACCTAGTTTTTGTAGCTTCTGAATAATCTTAGGCTTAGATTTAGTGTAAAAAGTGACTTAAGGTCGTAAAATGATCATAGATTGGTTAGGATTGAATTTTGGTTAAACTCGGTAGAACATTACCGAATCTGTTATTTTGCCGAATTTACTTCTTTGTACACAGGTTAATTGTGAAAATCGGTAAGGTCAACTGGTCGGGTAGTCAACAAAAGTCAAAACTCAGTAAAGGTTAATGGTGAAAAATAGTTTAATTGATTTTTGGGTTTTGTGAATAATGTTTTTATATATTAATAATGTGTTTGCTTCATGATTGTAATTATGTTGAATGTCTAGTGAAAAAAGACAAACGATCAGTTTCTAGTGTGGACTCAAAATCTAACAAATAGATTTTGGCAAAGACACAAGTTTTCGAAAAATTCTATGCTATGAGTTCATATATGTTTATTCGTAATTGTTTAAGTTGGACCTAAGTCATGTCTGGTTTCGACCGTTTATCTGCAATTGAACAGAATGAGGAGAAGTGAGTATGTACTTAAGTGTCCATAAACAATTATTGAACTAATGAGTTTTGTATTCAAGGTTTAGGGCTTCATTATCTAATGTGAAAGAATCAAAGGTTATATAAGTATGTAAATTTCAATCTCAATTAGATTATAAGTGGACTATAGTCTTGTCCGCCTACGGCCGATTTCTGCAATGAACAGAATGAATTGAGTGAGTGACTTAGTGTCCAATCAGTTGTTAGGATTGTGATTCCAATACTTTGTCACATATTTTTTGAAAAAGTCTCAACCCTTTATTGTGTCAAAATGATACTCTTTCTTAAAATAATTTTAAGAAATTGAAGGTTTTCTCTTGAAATTTTATAACTGTGTCTTGGTTCAAAACACAAGAGAAATCTTCATCTTTCTTGAGAGAGTATCATGTCACAAAGAATTTCTGGTGAGGATATTCTAAAAACAGAAAGAGAGAGCTAAATCCATACGCGAAAAAGAAAATCAAAAGTGTGTTCGAAAAAGAAATGCCAGAACACACAAAAATAGTAAATCAAAAGAATAATTCGAATAAAGCATATGGAATGTGCTAGAAAAAGCAAGAACGAGCACATGAGAAACAAACTAATCAAAAATAAGTTCAAAAAGAATTGCCAGAACATATAAAACAGATAGAGAGGAAAAAGACAAAAATGTCAAAAGAATTATTTGTTTCCTAACACCTCAATTGTATTCATTCAGTTATCATCATGGCACAACGACAACAAGCAGCTGATGTTCATCAAGATGATCTGTGTCCTCCAAACAAGCGATATGACCTTATGGATGCAAATAAGAAGGTTGACTTAGAGAATGTGCAATGTCCATCAGAGAGCAAGATTCTGATGAATATTATTACGAATCATCCGTTACGATTCAGCATTGCAGCATCAGCATCCGTACCTTAGATTTATATGGCACAGTTCTGGCATACTTTGAAAGAAGACGGATCAAGGAATCGATTCAAGTTTCTACTCGATAGAAAAGAGCTTGCACTTACTCTGGATGACTTCAGAACAATCTTTCATCTTCCGCAAGCAAATGATAACAATCATGCTTCGGTTGTGCAACCACTATCATTCTCTGATATGGTTTCATTTTACAAACAAGTGCTGGGATTTACAATGGAACTCAAGTCTGTGTCTAATTTCAAGATACCTGGTCTTCTACAGCCTTGGCAGACATTATGCAAGATATTCTCTAAGTGCTTGACTACACGTGATACGGGATGGGACCAACCGACGTTGCAGATAATGAAAATGTTATACTGCTTTGTTAATAACATTCATGTGGATTATGCAAAGTTAATGTGGGAAGGCATTTACTATTCGCTACATCATCCTGCCACTTCGATCCTATACCCACGATTTATGAAGATCATCATCAGTTATTATATGACTATCTTTCCTGAAATTTCAAGGCGTGCTCGAGATGCTTATCATAATCATTAAGATGATGATATTATGAAGCATATCTTCAATTCAGGAAGAAACAAGAACAAGGTTGGGATGCGAATACCAGCATGGATGATCACAGATGAGATGAAGCTAATGGAGAATTATAAGATGTATGCAGAGGTGTTTGGGCTAGATGTTCCTCTGATTCAGTCATAGCCGACTGAGTCTACCCAGGGAACGCATAGGACAACTAGTGCCCCTAGGTCACCTAATCCTGATACAGAGCCAGTTGAGTCAAGTGTTCCAAAATGATCAACTGTGATTCGTTTTCGATTACCGTCAAGGCAATTTGCACGACAAACACCACCTGTTCATGTGCCAACAGCAGAAAAAGCTGATGAGATGATTTTACAAGACACGATTCAAGTAAGTCTTGCTGAGCATAAGAGTCATGAAGAACAAGAAACAAGAGAAAATGTGGCACTAGTAGACGAACACTTGACATCTGAGGAGATTGAGAAGCTTATTGAAAATCCTGAGAATGTTGATGATAGTTTACCCCCTAGGCATGATGACACTTCTATTCCCGACACTAGGTTAGAGCCCAGGAGTGATAAGGAAAGTCCAGAGGTGGGGATTGTTCAGGAAAAGATGGAAGAAACTAGAAAGACTACGGAGGTGGAACCAGATATTGTTATACCTGTAAATGTTGATGATGAAGAAGAGGAAATAATTGATGAAGTGTTTAAATTAAAGAGAAGGGTGAAAGGGAAGAATGTAGAGGAGTCTAGGATTTCAACAATCCACTCACTAACTAGATCACCTAGGAATTTCTCTACTCTCGTATCTTCGGATACCGAGAAACTCCAGGAATTGACGGTTACTCATCCTACACCATCATCAGGTTCAGTTGCACCAAAGTTAACAAAAACCAATCGTCTTCTATCATTGATCAAGGCAAAACCAAATCGATTCAAAAGATACAAGACTTTCTTTCATGAATTACAGGGACGATATGGTTACTTCTTTGCACATCTCAAGAAAAGGTTCATGCCATGGACATCAAGTGATCAACTTGCTGATAATCTTCATGATGTCATGATGGAAACGCTACCTTCGTTGGTGAAAGAGAAAGTAACGGAGCAAGTTAAGAAGGAAGTTCCTGCACAAGTTCGAGATCAAGTTCCTGTGTATCTTGCGAAAGGATTGATTCTGGAAAGGAAAACGACTACAGAAGAGACGGAAAGATTAATCTCTAAAGCTATCTTGAACGAACGTGGGCGTATGCAGGAACAAATATCATCACAGATTCAGAATGCAATTGACAATGCTATTCCTTCTTTAGTTGATGCATCTGTACGCAGTTATATGTCGGGTCATATTCTTCATGTTCATCCGGCACAGGTTCAATCATCCTCTGTTCCAGAACAACAACATCAATTGTACCTTGCTATGAAGGCTGATCCTCTGCTTCAACAACAAGACATAGCAATCTGGTTGGCTCTTCGAATGAAGTTTGAGCAGACTCAGGTACAACAAACTCCTTGTAGACCTTCTGCTATTCGCACAAGAGATCAGGACGATCCTCATGATGATGCTCATCCTGAGGGGGAGAATAGTGCAAAAAGGCAGAAGACATCGGAGTATGAAGCATATGTATCTGGAGAGTCATCATCTGGACAAGATAATGCAGAGGAACCAGGTCCTTCTACTTCAGGTAATCAAGAACAAGATGATGAATTTGATTTTTGGACTAAATCTTATGCTTCTGATGATGATGAGATTCCAACTAAGCAAGTATCACAAGACATCATGAAAGAGATATCTTTAACGATTGATGAAGCTAAGTTGAAGAAGATGACAGATGAGATGCTAAGACAAAGATGTACTTTAGGAGATGAACATCAGTATCACATTGATCAGATGAAGAACTTCTTGCAAAATGACATTATTTGGGAAAGTAGAAAGGAAATTCTTGTATCTTCGCATCCACGAAAGATCACACCATTAGTTTAAAGCTGTCAAAGAGATCCTGAAGCTCCAGCACTAACTCTGATCAATCAAGACCTTTTGTACTTAAAGAAAGGAAATTCAGGACCTGAAAAGATCGTTTTGTCACTTCATAAATTTCCAGCAATTGTTTTTGATGATGATGATATTGAAGAACGGACTTCTAGATGGGTTAATAAGTGTATAAACAAAATTAAATCCTTATGCAAGATATGGTGTTGAAAACTGGAAGAATCCTCATGCAAAGATCTTTTACATAAGGAGACAGAAAGAACCTGGAAGACCAAAGGAAGAGATCTATTCAAACTCTAAGATCGTTCAAGTCATTAAGACATTTTGGGAATTGGGTCATGAACATAAGTTTATTACAGAGATTGTGGCAAGAAGAGCAAATGGTTGCATAGTGTCTATAACCGAGCCAGATTACAAGAACCTCAATAAGAATGACATTGAAGACATGTATCTGCTGATCATGAATAACAAGGTACCTGATTATGCTAATACATGATTGCTATGGTCTCTATCAGTGTTCATCAGGAGTTTGGTGATGTGGGAGAGAGTGCACGATTTCTAACTTGGAATCAAAAGTTATCAACAGAAGATTAATCTCACTGCACCAACAATTACATTCCCAAGAATTGAAGAATACGATGTGTTTTCTATTGTCTATGAGCCTGTGCATGGAATCATTTACACTAACATCAAGAAAGAAAAGGTGATGAAACCTTCAGAGATACACAAGTTTGTGTGAAGCAACCCTATAAGAAGATCGCTTGAAGGTCTAAAGAGTTATTATAATGATTCAAGTATGGCTATGTGAAAAAAGAATCTCAACAAATGAGAAGTGGAATTTCTTAAGATTGTTTTGAAGAAGTGAATGAAAGTTCAATGAATTATCGAGATCAAATGACAAGCTGGGAGATATATAGTAATGGAAACCACTTGGACGATGGAGGAGGAACGCCCAGAATAATCGACCCTTAGGTAGATTGTCAGGTTTATGGAAAAATGTCCGATTATGTTTTTATATATTTTTTGATATAGACTCTGTTTTGTTGAAGTTAAAATACTGTAATAAGGTTTATTATTGCTTTAATAAGAAATAAAGCAACAAACCAAAGTCCTAGGGACTATTATTGTCAAGTTAGAAAATAAGGAAGGGAAGCCTCCCTCCCTTTGCCTATAAATAGTCCTCTAATCTAGATTAGAGGGGAATGATCTTGTAACCAACTCTTAATTTTCCCTCCATAATAATATTTTAATTTTCCCTCCATAATAATATTTTAATTTTCCCTTCACTTACTCTCATTCTCTCTAATCTTGCATGTTGATATGATTGATTCAAGATTCATGTGACCTATCATTACTTGCAGAGGTTAAGTATGTGTTTAATCTCACCTAGGACTCTCTATTTATAGCAAGGAGTATCAAGTAAACCACTAGCCAAAACCATGTCCAAGAGTGGTTTGAGTACAATGTTGTAAGACCTCTCCTCCTCCCTAGGAGGAGGGTACGGTTTGGGTACAAGGAGAGGACAATGATATGCCAATTTATAGAGAAATGGGTTAAGGTTGTACTCTTGTAAGGTTAATAACTAATGTGATGGGATACTAGTGGGATTTAAGATTTTATTAAGTGTGTTTGAACATGTATAACCGGTCATGGGTTATAAGAAGTGTAAAATGATATAATTTTTGGGTATTGGGTATAAGAGCGGGTATTTGTTTGAGTATAGATAAGTATAGGTGCTTCCGTGTATGCTTAAATGTATTTTATTACGAAACGTAAACGTTTAACGTAACCAATAAAAATAAAATATGAAAAGTTAATAATTATCTTCGTAATAATTATATAACACTTGTTTGACGTAAACTTTTATTTGTTTGATGTCGGTTTACATTGATTGTTGATTTTAGTTTATGCGATTTAACTAAACGTTAAAAATTAAAAGTGAATGCGTAAAAGTTTAAAATAAATAATTGGATATTTATTGTTGTATGATGACGTGAAAATGCGGATTGTTACATTACAGTTTTTAGTTGGATGAAAGCCGGTTCATATTGGACGCTAATCTTCTAAGGAAAGCTTTTGAGATAACACCCATTGATCAAGCTCATCAGTTTGTGTCACCTCCGTCAGGTGATGCAATCATGGACTTTAAATGAGCTGGGCTATACAGAGGAAATTCACTTTGTGTCAAGAATGGCGGTGAATAACCTGTATTAGCCCTAGAGAGCAATCTTGTCAATGATCAACCAATGTCTCACAGGCAAGACTTCTGGGTTTGATAGGACCAGATATCCAGTTCTTCAGGTGCTTTGGGGTATAATTACAAGTACAAATGTTGACTATGCTGAAATCATGTGGGAGGAATTTGTACAAGCTATGCAGACTTTTCTCGTAGATAAGGACAATCTGAGCATTGCTCCTCAAAAGGGAAAGAAGACTAAACCTCATGTTATTCCTTACTGTCGGTTTACAACGTTAATCATCTGCCATTTGGGAAGAACTCATAGCATTCACCAAAGATCAGCATCTCTATTTCATCTGGCTGAAGAAGATATTGGTAGAAATATTACGATATTTAATCTATACATTCTCTTCATATTTTGGTGATGACAAACATGTAACTTATAACTCATAACGTAAAGTGCATAAGTTACTCGTAATCACAAATCATCAATTCATACGTCAACATCTTTTGACGTCTCAAGTTTTCTTCAACAACAAATTTAAGTTCGCACCTGACGTAAATCACTAAAGGTATGAATAAAACAAACTTTAATTTGTTGAATGATCAAAGAAATTTTTTATTTTCCAAGCCTTAAATTTTTTACAAAATGGGACAAACACTTTTAAAACATATACAAAACATTTTTGTATTTATAAGAAATGTTTTATTCAAAATAAATATTTTGAATTTAAATTTTCTACCCAAAAACGGCTAGAAAGTTCCAGAAAAATCTTCCCCACAAAAATACAAAAAAGGGAGCGTCTGAAAAATGGGCGGCCCCCTTAATTAATTAAGGGCACCGGCCATAATTAAGGGGACCGCCCTTGTATAATTAAGGGGACCACCCAAATAAAAAATTAATATTTTTTTTCTATAAATAGTGGACTGTTTCCATAGATTTCCCCACCTCTTTGCACATAGTTTTCTCAGATCTAAAACCTCATTTCAAACACTCTTCTTTGATCACTTAACTTATTATAAGT